>APFE031302525.1:9140-35692 GCA_000404065.3 Pinus taeda
ATCCTCTACTTACCATTTTTCTTTGGATCTAACACCAAAGGAGAGACCCACTCACTATTAGAGATAGGATAAACGAATCCTGCATCTAGCAGTTTTTGCAGTTCTTCTTTGACTATATCTTTAAGAGCTAGATTCATCCTCCTTTGGGGCTGTCAGACTGGCTTGCAACCTTCTTTGATGTATATGTGGTGAGTACACACTGAGGGGTGTACTCCCTTCATTTATTTGTAACTCCAAGCGAATGCATCTAGGTGTTCCTTTAGCATGTTGCATAACTTCTCTTCTTGGAGAGCAGAAAGAGATGGATTGATTTTCAAGGTTCTCTCAGGGCTGAATTCTATGGTTTTGACATGGAGGGGGTTGGAATCGACCAAGCATAGGCCAATTGGATGATTGTTTTGGGTTTTCTTCACTACATCTTCTAAGGGAAATGTACTGGGAGTTGGACTTTGGAGTAGGTGTTCAATCAGATCATCTTCATCCTGTTGTCCTCCTCCCATGGTTGTTTCTAAAGTATAAAGCTGGGTGGAATAAACTTCATCTTCTTCCTCCTCCTCCAACCATAAAGGTAAATCATGCTCTAGAGATGGTTGAGCAGGAGGGTATAGGACTAACTGCTTGGACATATGCCCATTCTTGATGGTCATATTCCCAGCTCTACAGCTAATGTAAGCATCGGAAATGGCCAACCAGGGTTTCCCAAGGATGAGAGAGTAACCAGTAAGCTTAGCCTTAGGCTAGAGAACTAGGATATCTGTAGGATACTCCCAAGAGTCAATGGAGACCATCAAATCCTCCACAATCCCCTCAGGGGTTACTGTGGAACGGTCTGCAAGCTACAGAACTGTTGTGGTCTTCCTCAATGAACCTTGAAGGTTGAGCTTGAGCATGATGTTCTTGGTCATCACATTAATCGAAGCCCCAAGATTGATCAAAGTGTGTGGGACAATGGTTCCATTGATGTGCACATCTACTACAGGGCTTCCAGGGTCCAAATACTTTGGACAGATTACCTGCCCCAGCATTAAGTCGAAAAGTTGTCCAATGACATTAATGGTAGGGGCATCCTTTTTTCACCTCCTTGGATGCTTAAAGCACATCTCCTTAAGAAACTTATTGTATACTTATATACTTGCTGAGCCTACCTATTGTTCGGGTTCAGATTTGGCTGGGAAGGCATCTGGGGTTGCTTGGGTGGAGCAGAGTGTAACAATTGTGGTTGGGCAGGTGGTGGAGGAAATAAAGATGGAGCATTGTTGTATTGGGGCCTCTACCCCTAGGGTAGTGCATTCCACTGAGGTTGTGGTGGAGCATATGGTTGAAATGACTAGCTGGCTGGATGGGAGTGATACTGAGATGCAAAAGACCAAGGAGGGGGTGTAGACTAAGAAGGATGAGTAGGGGGTCCCCAAGAAGGTATGGCTATGGTTTGGTTGGAGTTGTAATATGCATGGGATGACCCTTGCATGCCCTGCTGGTATGGTCTAGGCCCATGAGGTCTCTTTTGGTTTATGTAGTAGAGCTGCTCAGTGACCCCTTCAACTCCTTGATATAAAACTTTGAGTCCAGGCAAAGAAGGGAACTTTTCTGTGCAGTGGTTTTCTTCATAGACTGAGCAAATTTCAATAGAATTCAATGGACATTACGAGGGTGCCTCCTGGTGCATCTAGGACAAAAAATGGATAAGGCTCTCTTTGCTTCCTCCTGCTTTCTCTTAATGTGCATAGTGTCCATTTGCAAGGCAAGGGTTTGCAACATCTCAATTTTGAAATCTTCTAGCATGTTTCCAATTTCACCCTTGATGGATGAGTTGGAAGAGGATGTATTGACCATAGGTTGACTACCCGTACCCTTTTTCCTTGCTGCACTAGAATGGTTTGTAGAAATTCTCACTGTAGATCACCTGATAATGCAATATACTAAAGAAAAATACTTGATCTACTTCTACAAACAAACTTGCGGAAGCTTAATCGATTTTGAACAATATCAATTAGAACACATATGACAAATGAAGAAGAAACAACAACACATGAACACAGAAGAATACTCCGAGGAAAGACTCAACTAAAAACCCCACTATATGTATTATCATACAAGTGGAAATATCTCAGGATTACACAAAGCTTTAGCTCATAAGCTATCCAGCTTTTAGTACAATCCCTCATTGCTGCTCATAGACAGAATAAACAACACATATGCCTTCCTTTAGTCCTCCAAGCTTCCTATTTCCTTACGCAGTTTCTCCTGGGTCCTCAAGCTACCACCTGTGTGTAATTACCTCATACACTGCTCACCAAACTCAGAAATAACTACGCAATCCTCAAGGAAAGAATTCCTTCTGCATGCAAGAGATATCCTCATGGGAATATTCCTGAAACTGATAGTACACTGTCCCATCCTTTGATCTCAACTGGGTCTCTGTCTGAACTGACATGCATGAGTTATTTAAGAGAGAATATTCAGTTATCTGAAGTACACTAGTTGCATGCATGCATGCATTAACTAACTAAACTCACAATCAGTTCCACAAACTGTTGGAACTAATCTAATTGGATTTAACTCAGGTAACTGAGCTAACTAATTACAACTCAAAGTACAACTCATCCTGATCTCTTTAATTAAGGGATAACTTCCTCAATCAAAGGGATAACTGTTGCATGTCTTCACATAGACTTCATGTTTGATTTTCTTTAACTAATTAACTCAAGATGAATTAATTAATTATTTTACAAACAACTGCTGAGCTCAAATTCGAATTTTAATTCACAATTTTAATTTAGGGGCTAATTAAAATTGGAATCTATCTCGAAATTCTATTTATAGCAATGATATTTTTAGCATTTCTATATTTATCATTTCTTGTTGCTATTTTCAACACTCCCTCTCAACAAGAAAGGGATTATCTGTCACCTCGATCCTGTCTCTGTGGAACTCGAATTTGCATTTTGACAATGCCTTAGTCAAAATATTTGCATCCTACTCCTTGGTCGAAACATACTGCAACAACATGATCCTCTTCGCCACACAATCTCGAAGATGATGATACCAGATATCGATGTTCTTGGACCTGTCATGAAATACTGGATTCTTAGAGAGTTTGATACAACTCTGATTATCGCAATAGATCACAGTTGGATCCATTCTTTGATCAAGCAATCCAACTAGAATTTTCCGCATCCAAATAGCCTCACGTGCTGCCTGACTGGTAGCCATGTATTCAGCCTCTGCTAAGCTAAGTGCGACTGACCTCTGTTTCCTGTTGTACCAAGAAACTGCAGTTGAACCAAGGTTGAAAATTCCTCCTGAAGTGCTCTTCCGATCTGATGCACTCCCTTCCCAATCTGCATCTGTGAAGCCCTGAAGCTTCACTCCCTCTATCCATCTATACCATAATCCATACTGAGATATGCCTCTAAGGTATCTCAGCACATGCTTTGTTGCCTTCCAAAATAACTTGGTAGGCTGAACCATAGCTTGACTTAGCTGGTTCACCGCAAAGCACAAATCTGGTCATGTGTTCAATAAATACATCAATGAACCCACAAGTTTCCAATAAACAATAGCAACTACTACCTCACCTGAAGTAGCATCCTCCTTCCTCCAATTACTTGCTAGAGGAGTCTGCATGGGCTTGCACTTCTCCACGTGGAATATCCTGAGTATCTCATTGGCATACTTGCCTTGAGACACAAACACTTCCCCATCCTTTTGCCACACTTCCATGCCTAGAAAGTAGTGCATAAGACCCATGTATTTCATCTCGAACTCTCTTGCAAGGTCCTCCTTGCAAGACTCGATCAACTAATCATCACCTGTCAATATCAGATCGTCAACATAAAGAACAAAGATCAATGGCTTACCTTCTACCATGATGTGGTATAGGTTCGCATCTGCTTCACTCTTGGTGAAACCCAACCCGGTGAAATCGCTGTCGATCCTAGTGTACCAAGCACAAGGTGCTTGCTTCAGCCCGTACAAAGCTCTCTTGAGTTGGCACACATGTGACTCACGATCGAAGGTCTCAAATCCTTCCGGCTACTCTATGTACACCTCTTCCTCAATCTTGCCATTGAGGAACACAGTCTTCACATCCATCTGATGGATCTTCCAACCCATCTGTGCTGATAGTAGCAACATCCATCTGATAGATGAGTACCTTGCTACAGGACCAAAAGTCTCATCATATTCGATCCCCTCGACCTATGATAGACCACAGGCAACAAACCTTGCCTTATGTTTCTCCACACTACCATCAGCTGCTTGCTTTACCTTGTAAAGCCATTGGGAACTCACCACTGACTTGTTCTTCGATCTTGGAACAACATCCCAAACACTATTCTGAACTATGGAGTCATACTCCTCCACCATAGCATCAACCTAGACTCGCTGCTGCACTGCCTCCTCAAAGGAAGATGGTTCAGTCTCTATACATTCCACAACTAGGGCCATGTAACCAGTGTACTGCTCATGTGACCTCCTCTGTCTGCACTAAGAAGATGGTTGTCCCACATTCTCTCTCGCATCCTTCAACAATTTGTCAGCTTCCCTTGAGCGTTTCCACCCATCTCTGGAAGACTCTACATGAGTGGATGTCTCCACTCCTTGATCCTCTGCATGCAGCTGCTCGACATCAGTTTGAGGCTCCTCCTCCTTAGGAACCAAAAGTTCCTCCTCTGCGTGCAACTTGAGCTGCCTCTCAAGGGAAACTTGCATGGCCTTCTGCTCGTTGAACTTTAGATCTCTATGTACCACTGTCCTCTGACTGGTAGGTAAGAACACCCGATAGTTGTGGGGTGTATCAGTGTACCCCACAAGTATCCCCAACTCAGTTGTTGGCTCTAGCTTCTTCTGGGCATCTTTGGTCACATGGCAAAATACCGATGAGCCAAATATCCTGAAGTGACTCACATCTGGCCTCTTCCTGGAGAAGGCCTCCTCTGGTGTCTTCATGCCCAGTATGTGATGCGGGCTTCTATTCCGCAAGTATACCACTGTATTTCATGCCTCAACCCACAAATTAAGTGGTAGGCCTTGGTCATGCAACACTTCCCAAGCTTCTCCAACAATCGTTTTGTTCTTCCCTTCGGCCACTCCATTCTATTGTGGGTTATGGGGTGCCGTCAACTCCTGTTTAATTCCTTCTGCTGCATAGAAGTCCTTAAAACTTTGAGAGACATAATCTCCACCATTATCGCTTCGCAATGCCCTTATCTTCTTTCCTGATTCCTTCTCAACCAAGGCTTTGAACTCACAAAACCTTGAGAAGGTTTTATCCTTCTTCTGCATGAAATAGATCTAGAATCTACGAGAAAAATCATCAATGAAAATAACATAGTACCTTTGTTTAGCGGTGGAGGCTATGGAGAATGGTCCACACACATCTGTATGAACTCACTCCAGGATTGCTCCAGCTCGACTGTCTCGATCTTGAAAGGAAGATTTTGCATACTTACCCAAGGTACAACCTTTCCATGTATCCACTTGCTCTAGTTTACCCTTGGGAAGTCTGATAGATATCTGCTGCATGATCTTCAAGGCCCCATGGTGCAAGTGGCCCAATATTCTATGCCATATGTCACCAATATCTTGGCTTTGCACCAACTCTACTTTGGAACTCAATGTAGCAGAGTCATCTACCTCCATCTTGTAGAGATTCTTCACTCGAATCCCAATCCTCTTGGTCTATCCTGTGCTGATGTGCCTCAGGAATGCCTTTCCTTTATTGAAGACTACATCATAGCCTTTGTCTTCCAACATTAAAATGGACACCAGGTTCTTCTCCAGTCTAGGCACATACTTGACATTAGTCAGGGTGAAAGGAGCTCCATGCTCCCTCTGAAATACAACCGTACCTTCACCTGAAACATGGTAGTTTCCATCATTGCCCATCTCTATGTGCATCTAGAGGTCCTTCTCCTCCAAGGTACTGAATAAAATCTTGTCACCGGTCATGTGGAATGAGGCTCCACTGTCTAGGTACCAAACACAACCCACCATTGATGAAACCATGCATGCGATGAGGGTAAAATCCAATTCAAACTGTGAGGGCAGTGCCTCACCATCTGATCCTTTTGAGGATCCCTTCTTGGATTTCTTCTGTGGACAATTTGTTGCATAATACCCCACCTCATGACAATTAAAGCATCGCACTTTAGATTTGTCAATCTTCTTCCCACCATGGGAAGAACTTGATTTGGAATGGGAAGCCTTCCCTTTCCCTTTCCTCGCCATACTCGCTAAGGCTAGATTTTCTTCATCATCATGCTTTGATGAAGATCCATCTCTGGTGCTTCTCCTGATCTCCTGCTGCATCAGATCCGACCACAGTCATTCCTAATCTAGAAGTTTCTCTCTTCCATTTACTGAGTCTTGGTAGCTATGCTAGCTCTTAGGAACACCGAGGAGAGCAAGACTCACCATGTCATCATCGACTGTTGTGATTCCTACACTTCCAAGCTCATCCCTGGAGGTGATGAGCTTGTTCAGATATGTAGAGATCGTGTCGCCCTTTTCACACTTGATTTTCCAAAGCTTGTGTTTTAGCACTAGCTTCCTCTAATCGCTGCTATTCGGATATAGATCCTTCAATGTTTTCCACATTGAAAACAATATCTCCTTCCCATGGAGACATGAGACAATGTGGTCTCGAATTCCCTCCAGAAGAATCCTCCTCGCTCTATCCACACATTTCTTCCATTCCACCAATTATTGGGCATTAGCTACTGTTGGCTTGGGGACTTCTTGATCAATCAATTCTTTCAAACCATTGTCCTCTAATACCACTTCCATGCGATCCGTCCAGGCTATATAATTCGAGTTGCCGTCCAGGGCATACTCAAGTCTCAAACCGTTGAATGACATTGGTGAAATTTGAGATGTGATAAGAATTCGAATTCTATAATCAAGAACTTCAAACTTCGAACTTCTCCCTTCTTTGTATATTATTCATTGCTCTGATAAACTTAGCTCCAATACCATGTATAAATTTCATCGTAGATCACCTGATAATGCAATGTAACTAAAGAAAAATACTTGATCTACTTCTACTATCAAACTTTGCGGAAGCTTAATCAATTTGAGCAAGATCAATCAGAACACATATAACAGAGACGAAGAAATCATACACTTGAAACACGAAAGATTACTCTGGGGAAAGCCTCAACTAAAAATCTCGCTATCTGTATTATGAGACAAGTGGAAATATCTCAGGATTACACAAAGCTTTAGCTCACAAGCTATCCAACTCTCAGTACAATCCCTCACTACTGCTCATAGACAAAATAGACAACACATATGCCTTCCTTTAGTCCTACAAGCCTCCTATTTCCTTGTGCAGTTTCTCCTGGGTCCTTAAGCTTCCACTTGTGTGTAATTACCTCACACACTACTCACCAAACTTAGAAATAACTACTCAATCCTGAAGGAATGAATTCCTTCTGCATGCAAGAGATATCCTCGTGGGAATATTCCTGCCACTGATAGTACACTGTCCCTTCCTCTACTCTCAACTGGGTCTCTGTCTAAACTGACACGCATGAGTTATTTATGAGAGAATATTCAGTTATCTAGAGAACACTAGTTGCATGCATGCATGCATTAACTGACTAAACTCATAATTAGTTCCTCCAACTGTTTGGAACTAATTTAACTGGACTTAACTCAGTTAACTAAGCTAACTAGTTACAACTCAAATACAACTCATCCTTATCTCCTTAATTAAGGGATAACTTCCTCAATCAAAGAGATAATTGTTGCATGTCTTCACATAAACTTCATGTTTGATTTTCCCCAACTAATTAGCTCAAGATGAATTAACTAATTATTTCACAAACAACTGCTAAGCTCAAATTCGAATTTTAATTCACAATTTTAATTTAGGGACTAATTAAAATTGGAATGTATCCTGAAATTCTATTTATAGTAATGCTATCTTTAGCATTTCTATATTTAGAATTTCTTGTTGCTATTTTCAACATGGTTTCTAAAGACAGCTTTGATATCCTCATAGGGTAATTGGTAGATATCTCTTCCTGCTAACAAGTGTAAGGTATCCAGAAGATCTTCCCTTACTCCCCTAAGCAGGACCAACTTTAGTGACTTAGGGTCAAGTGTGCACCTGGGCCTTTTGTAACTAAGCTGGAAATTTTCTTCGTAATCCTATAGGGATTCATCATTGCCTATGGTCATCCTAAAAATTTCTTCTTTAGGATCGTTTGACTGACAATAGTCTCGATACTTGTTGTTAAAGGCTTGCTGCATCTGAGCCCAAGTTGTGATGTTATCCCCGGGTAATCCCATGAACCAGCGCAATGCTCCTTAAGGGTAGATGGAAATAGTTTTAACTTTTGATCATCATTTATATAGTCATAGGT
This sequence comes from Pinus taeda, assembly GCA_000404065.3. NCBI lineage: Eukaryota > Viridiplantae > Streptophyta > Pinopsida > Pinales > Pinaceae > Pinus > Pinus taeda. The sequence continues at coordinate 17,513 of APFE031302525.1, forward strand.
TCGACATATAACAAAAAACTCAAATAGGAAAGTGTCAGGGTCTTTTGTGGTCAAGCCATGGAAATGAGGTAGGGCAGAGGGGCTTATATTTTTCATCTTAGTGTCCCCATTGGTTTCCTTAATGGGGAAGGCACCCTCAACTCTCACTCTATTCCCTCTGTCATTTATGTTTTCAGCCATTGGTTCAGTAGGAATGTGTTCTTCTTCTTCTTCTTCCCCTGTAGGTTCTTCAAATATGTCAAGTTGGTCACCTAAGTGTTCCTCCAGTTCACAACCACCGAAGAAGATGGAAGGTTGGCTGTTTGATGGTTGGGGTATTTGGAAAAAATTTCCCTAAGTTATCCTTATTCCTACGAGGCATGAAAGGAAATGTTTCTGGGTTGGTTTCATGTTTTTTTTTCAAACTTGGAAAGTAATTTGCAAAATTTAAATTGCTAATTAGATGAAAACTACAAACTGAATGAAAAACTACTTGTTGAATAGAAATCTTGCTTGCAAAATGGAAAGGAGAGCAGAAAATGTAGAATGAAAAAGGAAGCAACTAAATTACTTTTGCAGAAATAAACTAATGGAAGAATATTAGAGACAAGAAATAAAAGAAAGAAGCAATATTCACATATTACTCAGACACCTCCCCGACAATGGTGCCAAAAAGTGATGAGTGCCAGTATTGCAGCAAGAATGCTGCAACTCTTGGGCTACCATCTTTACTTTGTCAACCCGGGGTTCATACAAACTTGGAGATGACAGTGCTGTATACACAAGTAAAAATGATGGTTCTACATTTTGTCACGATTCAGTTGGCGAGAGACCACTGGGGTTTTCAAGCCAAACTTCTATGGAGTCAGAAGAAGCTTGGTTTCTTGATTGAAGAAAGGGAAATTTGCTCTGAGGGAGAGCTACTCTACTGCAATAATGCAAAAGACCGAAATTCAATGCTAAATCACACCATTTCCTAATTAACTGCCAAGAAACTATGCTTTGCAATAATGCTAAATTAACATGAACCAAACGCTACTATCTAAGCATGGAAGTAAGAAGCATTAAACATCACTAATGTGCAAGTAAAGGGACTAAAATAAATCTGTTTTTGTCTTTTTTCCCTTTCATGCAAAATCAAGTATACAAACTAATTTCTTTTGGTGATGTGGCAGGTGAATTAAGGATGTTAGAGGATGGATGGAAGGGTTAGGAGATGGTTAGATGGTGTGGGAGACCCTTGGAAGGCTTTTGGTGACTTCCTAGAGGTTTTCCCTCAATTCAGCCTCAAAACAGGCCATTTCAGGAAAACCTACAGGATGTACTAAAAACCTACAGGATGCAGCCAAGAGCATAATGGAAGGTGTTGGAGGCAATGGAAGGCTTAGGGAAGGTGGTAGATAGGTGGAATGAAGTGAGGAAAGGTCTAGGATCAGTCAGAAGTCAGCAACAAAGATAGAGGATGGTTGGATTCACTCAATGTGCTTGGAAGAATTTCTATGATGAATGATGAAAACTAGTGAAGGCAATGGTGAAAACAAGGAATGACTGTGGTGGATGGAGTAGAAGGTGGTTGCTGGCTATGAAGTATATGTCTCCTCCTGAAGCACCTTCTCTGCATAAAACATGTATAATTCCAAAAAAGCTATGTAAACAAGAAGCATTCTCATTAGCTAGAAAAGCAGAATTAATGAACTAACTACCTACATGATGCATGAGGAAAGTGTTAGACTCCGTCTTGCTAGTCTGTTGTCTTGGAAAAGAGGCTAAGGAAAATCTCTCCCTTTTGTATCACGTTTGGTTTCCCTCTGGTCAGGAATGAAAGGCTTGTTCAAGCAGTTGGGCGTGAGAATTGAGGAGGCAACTTTTGTCACGTGGTTTCCAAGCATGATATTGTTCCTAGGATGCTCCTTGCACCGATTGAGTCAATTGCTAAGCCCTTTACTACTATTTGTTCTTATTGGCAGGGCATAAATGTGCCTGATTCTTTAATTCAAGATGCTGCCAGGACTCTTCTGAATCAGATCTTTGTTTCTCCAAGCAGCCCATGTAGACCTTTTGGCAATTACATGCTTTTCTCAAGCAATGGTGCAGCTTGTATTCAAAACGCTCAGACGGTTTTGGAAATGCTTAGTTTGACTATGCCAAGCCAACAAACTTCTTTGGATAAGATTGTACAGGCCTGTCTTTCAGAGCACATAAGGTATGATTCTATTTTGGAGGAGGTTTTGCAAAACTCCATAAGAGGGATATGATCAATAGAGAATTCCAGTTTAGAATCCCCTTGCGAGATGGGTATCTTATTGCAGCTTGAAACTATTGGCGTTGGAGCTCAGGATGACCTTGGATAGTTAGCCTTATGCAGAGGAGAGGTTTCTTTCAGGAAATATATGGAGGAATCATGGAAGAAATGGTAGGTTGATGTCTTCGATCAACATGGAGTGATTGCAGATTTTAGAGGGCGAAAAACTGTGTTTGCGTACCTGTGGCAGTATTACAGGTGTGTGCTATGCATCAGGTTGGGCGCACTACGCACCCAGGGCGCGCTACGCATCAGGCAACAATTCTCAGTGTAATTTTACACGCACGCTATGCATCAGAAGTGTGCGGCACGTTGGGTGAGGCACGCTACGCATTGGAGTTTATGTCCAGAACTTTGCCTGAAACACACTCAAACACCTCTTCTCATGCATCAGTAAATATTCACCACTAGACTTGTTCTCTGAATCATGTGATAGAATACATCGAGCCATTGAGGGACTCTTTGAAACTCCTCAGAGTAATTTACAGATATTCTTGAAAGGTTCTTTGGCATATTGATAGAGCATTATGCTCATGATAAACATATGAGTGTAGAGGGCGAGACTAAATCTTCTGTTCTACATTTATCTGTGGACGAGGTGAAAGATCTTTCGAAGGCCGGCCAGAGAAGCAAATGGTGTCACAGTCTCCACAGTGTCTCGGCATCTCAGGTTACTTGCTCTCTGTGGATGGTCTCATTATATATGGGTCTCGGTGCTTCGCATTTAGCTCAGCATTAGTTCGTGGAGATGTTTTCCGAACACCACGAAACTTGGTCTTGCTGTCAGCATTAGTGGGCTCGGGTGCACAACTTGACATGCTTGTGCTTCTTGTTATCTTGTTGGCAATTGTTGGCATGCTATATATTGGGTGTGGGGCAATTGTCACCACTTTCATTGTCTGCTATGCCCTTACCTTCTTTATATCTGGCTATGTGAGCGGAGGACTGTATTCACATAATTATGGCAAGAGCTGGATAAAGCCAATGGTTCTTACGACATCTCTCTTCCCATTTATGTGCTTTGGCATTGGATTTGTACTGAACATCATTGCCATATTCTATGGTTCTCTGGCTGCCTTTCCTTTTGGCACTATGGTGGTTGTCCTTGTAATCTGGGCATTTATATCTTTGCCTCTAGCACTCCTTGGAACGGTTGTTGGAAGAAATTGGAGCGGGGCTCCAAATAATCCTTGTCCTGTGAAGACCATTCCTCGCCCAATTCCAGAAAAGAAGTGGTATCTGACACCAACAGTGGTGTCACTGATGGGTAGTCTGCTTCCCTTTGGGAGTATTTTCATTGAAATGTATTTTGTTTTCACCTCATTTTGGAACTACAAGGTATATTATGTTTTGCGGCTTCATGTTGCTGGTGTTTTTTATTCTTGTTATTGCGACCATCTGTGTTACAATCATTGGAACATACTCCTTGCTTAATGCTGAAAATTATCGCTGGCAATGGACATCATTCTTCTCAGCCACATCAAATGCTGCTTATGAGTATCTTTATTCTATATACTATTACCACATGAAGACAACGATGTCTGGATTTTTCCAGACCAGTTTCAATTTTGGCTACACTCTAATGTTCCGCCTTGGTTTAGGCATCCTTTGTGGGGTTGTTGGTTACCTGGGCTCTATATTATTTGTAAGAAGACTTTATCGGAACATCAAGTGTGATTGAGGAGAAGTAGATTGGAAGCAGAATGAAATATATTTATGCCAGAGCTATTGCAGGGATTGTTTAAGGCACCTGTTTCTTCCCAGGGAAAAAGGATTATAGTTCCGTGATATTGAATCTGCTGGTCAAATTGTAGGTTAGATACAAATCAGTTATGTCAGACAAAAGTTGGAGGCAGAGACAGGGGATTTTCTTGGGAAGCACAGAGGATTTTGGTTTTATACAATTGGGCAGCGTCAAGGTTTTCGACTTCCCAGAGGATCATGGTGCTATTCCAGAGGAGTTTGAAAATCTACAATGCCAGATTTCCATTTTCCTTGGTGAATGGTTTGGTGTTAGCGGAATAAATGGCTTCCATATTTTTCATAATAGTAGCATTTCCATGCACTATTATAGCGATTTCATTGGCAATATGGCATATTTACAAACATCTTTTGAACTACACAGAGCCAACATATCAACGATATATTGTTCGCATTATCTTCATGGTGCCGGTATATGCGACAATGTCATTCATGTCTCTAGTGATGGGCGATAAACCAATTTATTTTAATTCGATTCGGGAAATATATGAGGCATGGGTCATATATAATTTTCTTTCTCTATGTCTAGCATGGGTGGATGGTCCAGGTGTTGTAGTCACAAGCTTAAGTGGCCGAGTATTGAAGCCATCATGGAATCTGATGACATGTTGTCTTCCTCCTATTCTCTTGATGGGCGTTTCATTCGACGTTGTAAGCAGGGTGCATTGCAGTTTGTCATTCTGAATCCCATACTTGTTGCAATTACATTTATTTTATATGCAAAATGAAAGTACGAGGATGGAAATTTCAGGGCCAAGCAAGCCTACCTATATGTGACTATCATTTACACTATATTATACTCTTTGGCATTGTATGTGGCCTACAGAGATCTGCTTCGGCCATTCAATCCAGTTCCAAAGGTTGTAATCATCAAATCTGTTGTCTTCCTGACATATTGGCAGGGAGTCCTAGTTTTTCTTGCAGCAAAGTCTGGCATGATTAAAAGTGCAGAAGATGCTGTTGATATTCAGAACTTTGTTATTTGTCTCGAGATGGCTATTGCTACGGTGGGAAATTTGTATACACTCCCTTATAAAGTGTATCCTCAAGCAAACATAGGTGCATCTAGTGGTTTAACTGGGAGCCTTGTCCATGCTTTGAAGTTCAATGATTTTTACCATGACAGAGTACATCAGTTTGCCCCAACGTATCATGATTATATCCTTTACAACAATGAAGGTGAAAAAGGGACTTGCATCAGGACAATATGTAGCTTGTTACAAGGGAAATAGTTGTTTAGGATCGGGGATTATTATTGATTCTTGGGGAGATCATAATTTCCTAGTTTGCTCTAAGGCTCTTGAAATTGCAAGAATAAAAGACAAATCTGAAACTAACAGAGCCAGTTAAAATAAAAAATCGGGAAGCCTATCCGCTTAACACCTTTACTGCTATGTGGACCTGCCAAGGAGCATCACTTATGTACGTGTCAGCAAATTAGTAGATCTGATTTGAAACTGTTCTTCAGATTTCCTTATTCGAATGGCCAACGCATTTCCAGAGATTTGGGGGGTGGTTGTAATTTCCAGAATGTGCAAAGTGGCAGAGAACAATATACTATTGCCTATGTTTGTCTTTAGTAATGGGATTGACACCTGTAATGCCACCTCTTCATCAGATTCAACAGATTCGAGTAGAAGGAGCGCTATTCTATCTTTAGAAGCGCTGATTGTTTCTTTTTTAGTTTTATTTATTAATAATGATAAAACAAATCCCTTGTCTCGGGGCCGATTTGTTTTCCCCTAGCAGAGTTTATTTAATGTATCAAAAATCATTTTTAAAAGAGAGAGGGAGAAAGTTCTGAGCGCTAGTGGAGGAGAGAGAACAGAGCTTCATCGTACAGATTTGACAGAGATTTTAATTAAAAAATGCAGCTCTGACCCCTGAGATTCCTGTGGTATGAGATTTAACATTTGTGTCCTCTTTTGTTTCATATGTAGCCTGTTATGTGTTCATGTCATTTCATGATCGTTTCCATTTGAACAAATGAAGTGCTAAGGTAGAATTCATAATTTATATGCTCTGCCTTTAAGTTTGTTCATATTTAATGTTTTCTTCTGTTTGACAAGGATTCATCTTCTATGCCCTTGTCAACTCCTCAGCAGTCCAGCCATTCCATTTAATCTCAATTTGATGTTAAAATTTCTTGCCTACCTTGCCTCAGGAGATAATCTGTGTTTTTGATTATATGTCTCTGTTCAAGCTGTTTCTTTCCCCCATGCAGCCCAGAAAAACCCCATCATTTATTAAAAACCCCTTTTTATCAATTTACTAGCCTAAAATCAGTATTCCTTATCAGTCATCTCAGCCTCTTTGAAGACTTTTTTGTCGAGATAGACCTGGAGAGAGCCCTCTCCTGTCCTCGTAGGGCTAGCTACAAGGCTGAGTGTGGTTTGATGTGGCCTTGAGTCTTGCCTTATTTCAGCCTAAGGCAGATTTGAGTGCTAACATAGTGGCGACCATACTGGGGAAGAAATATCAAATGGTTTGCTTGTTGATGAGTTTGTTTCACAAGTCTTAGACGGAGTCTGAAGTCATGCCAGGTAGCTTTCGAAACGCTCTTGCTATGCATAAGCGAAAGTAGATAAATGTTGCTTCAGTCGATCTCCGGTTAGCTTGCGAAACTTTGACTTGCAGATCACCCCAGTACCTTTGATTGTTCTAGACCTTTGGATGATTGAGTCTAATAAACGATTGGATGAATTACTTTCATTCTTTTGATCTCCTGATAAATACACTGGCTTCAAAAAGACATACAAGAGCTAATCCTGATCTGAATCCACCTCCTATTTATGAAAATCCAAATTTGATTCGAAAAATCCTCCGTCAAGAAAGCTCGGCGACTCCCTTGGTTAAATCTCATTCATGTCCTGCACTTATTGAATACCTTGAAGAAATTCCTTTCAACGCAAGGTTTGAATTGTCATTGTTCAAGACTAAGTCCGAAAACGCTCTCGATTCTATTGTTCCAAATCCTGACTTCGCTGCAGCTCTTGAATTTGAAAGGCATAATAAATTAATTGACAATTTTATCTTGAGGCACCTTCAGACCACCATCCAAGCAGCCAATCTTTCTGAGTTTTTAGAAGCCATATCTGCAAACATTGGATCCACCGTCACGGCATCTACATCTAGAGTTCCTACTGAACCACCTTTCATTCCTACCATTCCTTTGCAGCCAATAATTACTTACTCCGAATCTACAGCTAATTCCCCTTCTTCATCCCACATTGCTTTTCCTCCGCATACACCTCCGCATACTCCCCATATAGTAGCAACATCCACTCTGCCAACAACACCGAGAGTAAATCCACCTAGAGCAATGGCTGCTCGCTTTCCACCTCTTGCTTTACCTCAGCAATTGCATGATATGCCAGCGGATTATCAAAGTAAAATTCCTTTATTTGATGGCACTCCTCAAAGTGTTTCCGCTTAGCAGCACATAGAAAAAATGGCAACTTTTTATGATTTATATGAGATTGATGACGAGGATGTAACTATGCGATTGTTTGTGCAAACATTCGGAGGAGAAGTTAGAAAATGGTTCAGAGGCTTGGGAGCTAGAAGTATACCTATGTTGGCTGAACTTCAGAAGCCGTTTCTTGATCATTGGGAACTTAGAAAGGATTCGCTTCAGATTAATGCCGAGTACAATAATATCAAACGCAATCCCGGTGAGTCTGTCCAAGACTATATTATCAGGTTCAATACAGTTTATAATGCTATCCCTGATGATTTAAGACCATCTAGAAAATCAGCTCTTCTTAAATTCCCGGATGGCTTTGATCCGGAGATGGCTTACTCATTGCGGGATAGAGATCCGCCTACTTTAGAAGATATGTAAAAGATTGCTATCAATGTTGAGGCAAATCTGAACGACAAGAGAGCATGTTTGAAGGCAGAGAAAAGAGTGACTATAAAGGAAGAATCTACATCATCAGAACCACCTTGGCTTCATGAGATGTTCAAAAGACTCAACCTTGACAAATCAGAACAGCAGATTCGTAATCCAAATTACTGTGGCCAGCAACAACCTCAGTACAGAATCAAGCAGCGTGAACCAAGAGTACAAGGGCCGGCAGCCCAGCAACCAATCAAAACTCCTCTTTTGCAGAATTTTGTAACTCAAGGTTCAGATGAAGATGCTAATGTAGCAGGGGACCAAAATCACTTCTTTACTCCTGATGATCTGCCCATTTACATCACCGAAGAAGACGAGTATGGAGAAAGTTCAGGCGCCCAGCAAGACGAAGATTTTATCTTGGCTAATGATGCAGATTTAGATGATTACCAAAGAGGATATTTGAATGCCTTGTCCTCTCAACAGAAGCAGTATTCATTGAGGAACCGAGATGTGCCTATCAATCCCATTTAGAAAAGAAAGGAAGCCACAACACCAAAGATGGATTCACCGATACCGCCGAAGAAAGGAAAAAGAGACAATTGATCCCACAACTAGTAAAATATCAGCAGCAGAAAAGACAAATCAGGCAGCTATAATCAAAGATAGGAGAGAGGTTCAGGTCAAAGAAGTCGAAAAGGTTTCAGCATTTAGTTTGGAAAATGAAATTTCCAAATTAAAAATATATATTCCCTTGACTGAAATCATAAAAAACAACAGCTACCGAGGTCAAGTCTCGAAAATTTTGAACTTTGATCCCATGCTTGACATGGTGAACGTTGAAGATGATCAACCCGAATTGATCTTTGGGCCAACACTGGATGGTCAGTCCCCTGATAGTGATGTTCCTCCCTTTTATATCAGTTTTAGATTGCATGAATATGTCTTGCATAATGCCATGTTCGATTCGGGTGCTTCCCACAATTTGATGCCAAAGGCAATCATGGAGAAGCTGGGGTTAGACATTACCAGAAAATATCATGATTTGTATTCATTTGATTCCAGCCGTGTGAGATGTATCGAGCTCATGAAATATTTGGTTGTTAGCTTAGACCAAATCCCGGCGAAAAATGTCTTGATGGATGTGGTTGTGGCAGACATTCCTCCACGTTTTGGTATGCTACTTTCGAGATCTTGGGCAGCTAAGTTGAAGGGTACTCTACAGTTAGACTTCTCTTATGCCACAATTCCAGTCTTCGGTCAAATGAGAAAGCTATATCGCAAGCAAAAGATGAAATATATGATAACTAGTAAAGAGAAGCCGATCAATCATCCTGTAAATTATGTACATACTGACTTGGAGTCGTTTGTTTTATTTGCTGATAGTTTTAATGATATAGATAGTTAGTTAGTTCAAACGGAAGACATACCAGAGATCACTGAAAATTTCAGAGAAGTACTACAAAAGGAAAGAGGAGAAAAGCAAGCTATCATGGAGCAAATAACTGAAGAAAAGGGGCAGCAAATAGAAAAATCAGAGGCAGTACAATTTCAGCACTTGGAGGAGGATGAAGATGGTCTTTGGACCATGGATTTCGATGGCGCGGTAGGTAGTGATGGTGTTGGTATTGGTGTGTGGATTCGAAGTCCTTTTTCTGCTCAAGACAAAGTTCCAAGCAAGGTGAGAGTGTGTTCCTACAAACTAGCATTTGATTGTTCAAATAATGAGGCGGAATATGAGGCTCTCATTGCTGGCCTAAAGATTCTTAAGAAACTAAAAGCAAAGAAGATTGTGGTCTATGGTGATTCTGAGTTAGTGATAAAGAAAGTTAAGGGTGAGTTTCAGGCCAAACATCCTTGCATGAGGGCATATCGAAATGCAGCCTTAGATATTTTGAAGTTGTTTTCTGATTATACCTTGACATGTGTGCCTCGCCTACAAAATGTTGTTGATGGACTTGCTAAGGCAGCAAGCAATTTAAAAATTCCAATGAATTCTAGCAAAAAATTTGAGATTCATGTGAAGCATCATCCCACCGTTCCAGATAATCAACGATGTTGGCAAGTTTTTCAAGATGATGAAGAGATCAATGAGTTTCTGCAAAATAAGGGTAAGTTCAAAGATTCCTCAATAGATACCGAAAATGATGATGGTGATGACAATATACAAGTAAATCAAATGGATGTGCTGCAACTTAAGGACAACATTATTCCTAAAGGATTGATTCCTTTAGAGGAGCTATTTGACCAAGATGATGTGGACCGCAAACCGACGTTGAGACCGACTGAAAAGGGTGTTGAAGAGGTAAACATTGGGACAGCTGAAAATCCCAAGATGGTTAAGTTATCAAGGTCATTATCACCAAAGGTAAAAGTTGAATATATGAAATTGTTGTCTTTATTTTCTGATGTATTTGCATGGGATTACTCAGATCTTAAAACATATGACACAAACATCATTCAGCATACTATTCCTATTAAGCCAAATCAGAAGCCTTTTCGTCAAAAATTGAGGAGAATCAATCCGAAACTACTGCCATCAATTGAGAAAGAGGTAAATAGATTGTATAAGTTAGGAATCATTGTGCCTATCCAATTTTCAGATTGGATATCCAACTTGGTGCCCGTAAGGAAGAAGACAAGTGAGATTCGTTTATGCATTGACTTCAGAAATTTGAATAAGGTGTCTTTAAAAGACAATTATCCGCTGGCCAAAATGGATCATATATTGCAGCGAGTAGTTGGAGCATCAAGGATGTCACTACTCGACGGTTATTCAGGATACAATCAAATTTTAGTGCATGAGGATGACCGTGACAAGACAGCGTTCACCACTCCATGGGGAACATTTCATTATGCAAAGATGCCTTTTGGTTTGAAAAATGCATGAGCCAGCTTTCAGCGTGTGATGGACGTGGCTTTCGCCAATGAGAAAGATGTATTTTTGGTTGTTTATCTTGATGATTTGACCGTGTTTTCAAATTCCGATGAGGAACATTTGTATCATTTGAAAATTGTTTTCCAAAGGTGCATAAAATATGGCATATCGTTGAATTCGAAAAAGAGTCTTTTTGCCATGGATGAGGGAAAACTTCTTGGTCACATCATATCTAAAGATGGCATCCGTATTGATCCAGCACGTGTTGAAGCCATTCAGCAAATTGAACAGCTCCAGAACAAGAAAGAAATTCAGTCCTTCAATGGTAAACTGAATTTTCTGCGTCACTTCATTCCAAATCTAGCAGAGCATCTTGGAGAGATCACAAGCATGCTCAAGAAGGAGAGTCAGGTAAAGTGGACCGAAGAGGCGGTCAAATCATTTAATTTAGTGAAGTTAGCTCTTTCTTCAGCTCCTATTTTGATCAGCCCCGACTACACTCAGGATTTTATTTTGTTCTCATTTGCCTCTGAGCACACTTTGGCAGCCATAATAATGCAGAAGAGAGAAGGTGTTGAAAATCCCATTGCTTTTTTCAGTCGGATTATTAGAGATGGAGCATTGAAATATAACATCATTGAGAAACAAGCACTTGCACTTGTTAAGGCCTTGAAAGATTTCCGTGTGTATATATTGCATTCACATATTCTAGCTTATGTTCCTAATGCAGCAGTTAAAGATATTTTAGTACAAGCAGATCCAGAAGGTAGAAGGGGTAAGTGGATTGCTGCGTTGTTAGAGTATGATGTAGATATTAAACCCACCAAGCTGATCAAAGGTCAAGGACTCGCCAAGCTAATGGCTGAAACAAATATGCAAGTTTTAGACATAAATTTGATTGCTGCCATGTCCGATGAAGATGAGGAGAACCCATCAGTTCAGGTATCTGAAATGTTTCTTTCCTCTCCTTGGTATGCTGACATTTTATATGTACTTCAGCATTTTTCTTCACCTCCTGGAATGCCGAGAAATAGAAGTAGAACATTGAAATTGAAGGCTGCAAAATTTTGCATACTAGATTCAGCATTGTTTTGGAAAGACCCTGGTGGAATGTTATTAAATTGTTTGGTCGAGGAGGAAGCCAAAAGAGTCGTGGAAGATTTTCATAGAGGGGACTGCGGGGGTCATCTTTTTTGGAAGACTATAGCAAACAAGATTCTAAGGGCAGGATATTATTGGCCTTCATTATTTTCAGATGTATATAAGGCCATCAAAAATTGTCACGAATGCCAAATTTTTCAAGGAAAGCAGAAGCTCCAACCTTTGCCTCTCAAACCAATTGAAGTCAGTGCACCTTTTCAGCAATGGGGATTGGATTTCATTGGTGAAATTCATCCGGCATCATCAGGACAGCATCGATGGATATTGACGGCCACAGACTACTTCACAAAATGGATTGAAGCAATTCCTACTCGATAAGCTACGGATGCGGTAATTATTTCTTTTCTTGAGACCAATATTTTTTCACGTTTTGGGTGTCCGAGTAAGTTAATTACAGATAATGCAGAAGCGTTTAAGTCCAAAAGGATGATTGAGTTTTTCTATAAGTACAATATTAGCTTGGGACATTCAACTACATACCACCCTCAAGGAAATGCATTGGCAGAGTCATCTAATAAGTCTTTGGTCAATATCATTAAGAAATTGTTGGAAATCAGCAAAAAGGGTTGGCACAAGAAGTTGATAAATGCATTATGGGTTGATAGGGTGAGTCAGAAAAAGTCTATTGGCATGTCTCCTTTCGAGTTGGTGTACGGAACAGACACGGTTTTTCCCACTTCGCTTGCTATCTCGGTAGTCAAATTTCTTCAAGAAGCGGGTAGTGAGGAAGATCCTATGCAGAGAAGGATAAATCAGATGATTCATTTGCAGTAGACACGGGAGGAGGTATTTCAAAACACTTGCAAGCTGCAGGAGCGCATCAAAAAGATTTATGATCGGAAAGCAAAGGCGGATACATTTCAGCTAGATGAGGTTGTTCTGAGGTGGAATGCTCGTCATGAAGACAAGGGAAAGCATGGAAAATTTGAAAATTTATGGAAGGGTCCTTACAAGATTGCAGTGTATCGCAGCCAAAACGCTTTCCTTCTCAAAGAGATGAACGGAGATGAATATCCTGGAGGGCTGATCAATGGTTGGCTGTTAAAGAGATACTACTTCTAAATATTTTCTGCTCATTTCATTATCATTGTACATATCATTTTACTTTTGTTCTATTGCACATGTATACTAACTTATCATCTTCTGTTTGGGGCCCGAGGTGAAGGCTATAATTCTGAAAATGAAAGTTAGTTATTCTAAGTTTGTCAAGTCAGTTGTCAAAATCTTTAAATTCGAGTTTAGTATTGTCAATGCAATTTTTGTTTTTTAGTCAAATTCTCAAGATTTTGTATCGGAATAATGACTCCATCGCCCAATGGATGAAGGCATTATCTAGCTCTTACAGAGATTTGCGGTTCTTGGCATCTCCAAGGAGCTACCATCCCCATTGGAGCCAATGTTGGAGTCGGTCTAGTTATCCCTCCATCAGAGATCAAAGCTCTTTTTTGCATTTCATGTTTTAGGTGTCCCACTAGTTTTCATCAGTTGCATTTCGTTAGGCATGCCATAACTCTGATGGAGTGGTCTATGTCATTCATTCCCCTCGTGCATATCACTGCTGGTTTAGGATGAGTCATAAAGCTTCACAAGTCAATTTTTTTAAATTTTTAGGTCTAGGTATAGGGTTTGAGTTAATTTAGTCCTGAAAAGTCTTAGAAGACCAATAGGCCAGAGGGATGCTTTTGATAAATCATCACTTCAATAATTGTCACCATTGTACAGCTGAATAAGGACTTCTCTTCAAAACTCTGTTTTGAAGGCAAGTCGCCACCTCATTTTTGTAAAAATTGTCAAAATTTTCAGTTCTTCAATTGTTCAAGTGCAGTCCTGGTCTCCTTTGCTGAAGCATATCAGAGCTATACCTGCAAAAAATTATCAGAGAAACTCATCATTTCAACCTATTTTATGAAGGAAACCAAAAAGGTCAGAGCCTATTAATTTTGAAAAAATGTCAACAACCAAACATAAGAAAAATGGGTTTTCATTGAGCAAAAATCAAAATGGATGCTATATCAAGTGATTTCTCCTCATTTCCAACCCATTACACATTTTGAGAGCTAAGAGTATCATTGAAGGGTGATTTTGCAAGTTTGAGGCAAGTTCGTGAGTATTTGGTCAGCTCCAGAGGCGAGCGGTGCACTCAGAGCGCACGGTGCATCAGGCCACTTTCTCCTGTGCAATTTAACACAGGCGCAACGCACTCAGAGTGCGCGGTGCATTGGGTAAAGCGCATGGCGCATAGGGTTTGTGCCTGCAAATTCACCAAGAAATCGCCCAAATCACCTCTCCTCACACCTAAATTCTCAGGTAGGCCTGCAATCATGACTTGGTTTTGTTTTTGGATGATGTATATGTGGTGTATATGAAGAAATTACCCTCTCTTTGTCATGAAAAATCAAGTGAACAAAACCCTCCATGTTCATCAAATTGTTGTAATAATTCAAGTCCAAAGTTTGCTATAGGGTTTTAAAAAATTATTGTTGCCAAGGCTTCATTTTCCCTTGTTTCACATTCCCTATATTCCCCAAATATTTTCCCAAATAAATCCCCACAACACTACACCTTCCTCTCTCAAACTCCTAATCATTCTCCTATACTCACATGATCCCTACCTTATTTCAAAACCCTAAAACATTTCTATCCCCCTTGTCCCTTCCCTAATCTCCTCAATTTATTTTCATTGTTCCCATTTCCCTAATGCTTCCCTTTTCCTAACAATTCCCATCATTTATGTCCCCTTGGTTACATCATTTTGATAAAGAGACAAAAAGTCAACAGTCAACTTTTGGCACACAGTTTTATATCAGCAAATATATACATTCTGGCCACCTTGTTTTTAGAGAACATGTCAGACACCGAGTCCGAATATGAGCAGGATTATGATAGTGACTCTACACTGGGGGTCAATGTGCCTAATGTGCCACAGAGGTATCACAGGGGTGGCAAGAGTGGACAGCATGTTAGGGAGGAGCCTACCTCTTTGGCTCAATTGCAAGCTTGCCCGCTTGCCATAGATTGTTTTTGGCGCCAGACATGTTACCAATATTGTGAGATGATCTCACAAACTCAGCATCATCAGGAACTGTTCCATCTATTTGGCCTTAACTTACAGGATGGTCATACCTTGCCGGAGTGGATTTCACTTTGTCACCCGACACGATTTCTCAGGCCACCGGAATACCAAATGTGGGGGAGGAATGGAGTAAACGCTAAATGCTGGACCGATATTATTATGAGCCATATGTCAAGCCCACGTATATCAGACACTTGAGCACGGCCTTTCCTTTCAGATACCTGAAAGATGAGTTTGCACCATTGATGAAACTCATCATTCGGTATTTCAGCTGTGAGGGCAGATTTTCACGTCTCTATGTGTACCATGTACATTTGTTGATGCATTTCACATGGGTACGTATGATGAGCATTTCATTTTTCATGTGCCGAAACATAGAGAGGATGGTACCCTTAGTATAGAGGAAGACCCCAGCACATCAGCACAGGAGCATATATCACTATGCATTGATCAAAATCATAGTGATGCATTAGTTGGCATAGCAAGGTATTGCTTGGGAGGATTTCATCTCCTGTGATTTCTTTTCAGCACTACAGCCCCCTCCAGAGATCGTCCATGATGAGGGAGGGCCTTCACAGCAGTTTGACATTCATGAGACCGAGCATGTTGATGCTCCAACATATGTGACATATCAGAAAGGCCCCAGGGCCTTATTTGCAGCTGCACGACGGTTAACTTTCTCCACCCGGTGAAGTCTGACATCATCACCAAGCGAGAGTATTTCTCCATCATGTGGAAGTGTCTCGCTGCCATCACAGACACATACAGAGTCATGACAGGGCAAGAGACCCATGGTTGATGAGGGTCCTTCAGGAGTTCAGGATACCGGTATCATTGATGTTGAGGCTAGTTCGCCCAGCTCAGAGCTTAAGGAGATTATTCGAGAACAAAGGGCCAAGAATGAGTCGCTGCAAAAGAAATTGCAGATGGCTAAATGGGTGATCAACTACTTAGAGCAGCGCAACAAGCAGTTGGAGGGTGATCATGAACTTTATGAGTTGCGAAAGATTCGTGAAGACCGGGAATTGGCTCGTAGGAGACCCGGTGATTTGACACCTATTGATCGGGAATCGATGCTCAACTGGGTCAACACTCACTTGGAAAAGTTGTTGGCAAAGGCAAACAGGGACAAGGACATGCTTCGCCACATGAAGACTCACTATTAGGCTCGCATGCATGTTTGCAAAGTGAGAATGAAGGTCCTCAAGAGGCGTTTGAGCTAAGCACTAAAACAAAATAAAAGGCCTGATCCGCTTCGAGTTTTGGCCGAGGCTTCACTAGTTGTGCATGATACATGATGGAGGGTCTTCACTCCAATTTTGGGCACATTTGGAGAAAATTTTGTCGTTTCAAAATTTTTGGCTTGCAAAACAGGTTCCTGGGTTCTATGCGTCGCACTCAGCAATTTCCAAGGCATTTCATCAAGTTTTGGGTGATCAAAAGCTCAAAAAAATCATGAAAATCACCTTTCTGCCACTTTTTGCCTCAGCAGGTAGTACTTCTGGGAGAATTCACTTTTCTAGGGTCAAATGGAGACCAAATTGAAAAATTCCACTTGTGTTGGAACCTAGACATCAAGACCTTTCCAAAAAGTCCACTTGAGCTCAATTTGGATGTCAGGAAGTGCCCCAAAAGTAGCTGCAAAGGTGCGCAGCGCACAGGGCTTTTTGGCCAAATTTTCACTGTTCATCTCAGAAATTCGCCCAGTTTTGACTAGTTTTGACTTGTGATGGGATTTTTCACCCTCCTTGATGTAATTATTGGATATTTATGTTTTTATGACACTTATTTACCTATTCTAGATGGTTCATTCATAAAATAGCAAAAATATAATGAATGAATTGGTTTCCTAGCTTATAGAGGCAAGTTGTTTTGACTGCCTAGATTGTAGTGCTTAGTTTAGAATTGGTTGAAACAGCTCCTAGGATGATGAGCTCGACCCCTAGAGGCAAGGGAATGAGTTGGATTGCCTATATTATGTATTTTCTTAGTCATTTTCAGGGTTGGACTCTTGGGATAACTTGAGACTATATTGTACATATCTTATCAGCATTTTTGGCAAAGGAAAGACCAGGGTTTTGCAGCACTATTTGGGATCCATGTGGATTTATGTCTTGATGGTGTGTTTCTCTCAGTACTTTTAAGTTGTGTATGTGCATCATTATCTCTATTTAATCTTCTCTTATTAAGAAAATGAAGTGTTAAGGTATAATCCATGAAATTGATATGTTATGCCTTTAAATTTGTTTAGTATTCTATGTTTTCTTCAGTTTAAGGAGAATCCTTGAGACATCTTGCTCTCCTTAGCCTCTCACCGGTCTGATATATCCATCTCATCCACTTTAAAGCATCAAAACAATTGCCTATCTTGCCCCAATTGGACCTCTGCAAAAACTGTGCCTCATCCCCGCACCCAAAATTGCCTTTCCCTTTATTTCAACAAAATCATAAAAAATCAATTATAAACTCTTTGTACTTAATACCTAGCCTAAAATTAGTCATAAATTCAGTCATCTCGAGCCTTTTTTATTATCTTTTGCTGAGTGTGACCCAGAGAGAGCCCTCTCCTGTCCTCATAGGGCTAGCTACGAGGCTGAGCGTGGTTTGATGTGGCCTTGAGTCTTGCCTTATTTCAGCCTAAGGCAGATTTGAGCACTAACATAGTGGCGACCATACTGGGGAAAAAATCTCAAATGGTTTGCTTGTGATGAGTTTGTTTCACAAGTCTTAGACGGAGTCTGAAGTCACGCCAGGTAGCTTTCGAAACGCTCTTGCTATGCATAAGCGGAAGTAGATAAATGTTGCTTCAGTCGATCTCCGGTTAGCTTGCGAAACTTTAATTTGCAGATCACCCCAGTACCTTTGATCGTTCTAGACCTTTGGATGATTGAGTCTAGTAAACGATTGGCTGAATTACTTTCATTCTTTTGATCTCCTGATAAATACACTGGCTTCAAAAAGACATACAAGAGCTAATCCAGATCCGAATCCACCTCCTATTTATGAAAATCCAAATTTGATTCAAAAAATCCTCTATCAAGAAAGCTTGGCAACTCCCTTGGTTAAATCTCATTCATGTCCTGCACTTTTTGAATACCTTGAAGAAATTCCTTTCGACGCAAGGTTTGAATTGTCATTGTTCAAAACCAAGTCCGAAAACGCTCTCGATTCTATTGTTCCAAATC
>APFE031302525.1:35712-50393 GCA_000404065.3 Pinus taeda
GTTGGACTCTTGGGATAGCTTGAGACTATATTGTACATATCTTATCAGCATTTTTGGCAAAGGAAAGACCAGGGTTTTGCAGCACTATTTGGGATCCATGTGGCTTTATGTCTTGATGGTTTGTTTCTCTCAGTACTTGTAAGTTTTGTATGTGCATCATTATCTCTATTGATTCTTTTCTTATTAAGCAAATGAAGTGTTAAGGTAGAATCCATGAAATTGATATGCTCTGCCTTTAAATTTGTTTAGTATTCTATGTTTTCTTCAGTTTAAGGAGAATCCTTGAGACCTCTTGCTCTCCTTAGCCTCTCACCGGTCTGATCTATCCATATCGTCCACTTTAAGGCATCAAAACAATTGCCTATCTTGCCCCAAGTGGATCTCTGCAAAAAATGTGCCTCATCCCCGCACCCAAAATTGCCTTTCCCTTGATTTCAACAAAATCATAAAAAATCAATTCTAAACTCTTTGTACTTGATACCTAGCCTAAAATCAGTCATCAATTCAGTCATCTCGAGCCTTTTCGATTATCTTTTGCCGAGTGTGACCCGGAGAGAGCCCTCTCCTGTCCTCGTAGGGCTAGCTACGAGGCTGAGCGTGGTTTGATGTGCCCTTGAGTCTTGCCTTATTTCAGCCTAAGGAAGATTTGAGCGCTAACAGGGCCCAGTGGAGGTTTAAGTATGGAGGGATTAATTAATTGCATATTATGGAGGATTAATGACATCGGGGGTGATTTCATTGGCGGGGACAGTTTATTAATTAATCACCGATTGATTAATTAATCTCTTTTATTCAGTGGTGGGTCTTGGTTATTAATTAGTCACTAATCGACTTAATTAACCCATTAGTTATTAATTAATAAAGTTTATGTTTCAAAATTTTGGGGACAGGATATTAAAGTTAAAGGGGTTTAATAAAATATACGGGAAAGGGTTTATTTTTCAGGAATTAATATATAAACAAAATTAGAAGTTAATATGAAAAAAGGCAGAAAAATGGATTTGCGCTTAATATAATGTGTTTTGAAATTTATTTACTTTTCACATGGAAACATTATAACTTAGGCTAAGTGTTTTTGTGGGCTTTTAGGGAAAAAGGGGTTTTACATGGAGGTGGTTACTTTCCTTAGGCAAATGGTTCTTTTACCTTACGAAAAGGGATTTTTTAGGGAGAATGAGTGAATTATGAAGGGGGTGAATGCTTGAGGGGACTTCTAGTACTTAGGACCTATAAGTTATTGGGCCGAGGGTCTGGTCCCTCCAGAAGTCAGAGAAATGCTCTAAGCCCATTTAACTTAAGGTTTTAGGTACTTTAAGACTTTCCTTGGAAATTAGCTAAGTGAAAAATGAAATGAATGAGGGAAGTTAATCAATTGACTTTGTGTACTTTGGTAAATGCTGAATTATCATCCATACTTCAGAAATTTGATGATGAAGGTAAATGATATGATCTTATCTAATCAATCATCACAATTCTGCAACCATTCAACTACTTACCCATCTAATCATCCTACCATTTTTTCTACTCTTTATTAGGGTGCACTTAAGCTAGAAAACCCTTATCAAAACGTTTTCTTTTCTTTTACAAAAGTAATCTATCTAAGTCTAACCTTATTATATCCAAAGGCTTAGATTAAATAGTTGAGCTCCTTTTATTAACTCTACATATATACTTATCTGCCAAGATTAAATAGTTTGGTCAGATTTTATTTTCTATCTATAAACACAAAATTGAAAACATGAAATAGCCAAGTTTAAGAATTTTGACCATCCATGCATTGTGGCAAAGGTAACAAACTACACACAATCTTTTTATTCTACATCAAAAGTAAATAGTAGTGGAATTTTCACTTGCACACTTTCATGGCCTTTTCTTTTTCCTTGGGGTTCATTTTTTCATCCTTTTTGACCTTTTTCATTCTTTTTCTCCTTTGATTTTTCTTTTAGGACATTCCCTCTTTACATTTTTTTATTTTTTTTATTTTTTTGAATATGGAAAACATTTGTAGAAATCAAAGGTATGTACATATTACAGTTTTGACCTCAACCATTCAAAAATTATGACTCCTATTGGTATAGGAACATAATAGTGGCTCCACTTGGGGATGGCATTTCTTAGTGAAATGTCAAGAACTAGTAGATCATTGGCCTTCTAAATTATAGTGTTTTTACTCTGCAACTTTTCCCTTTTACTGCTACTTTATTGATATTTATGACAGTGAAATTTTTGAAGCTTAAGGCCTTCTCTTTGGGCTTCAACTCCAAAATTTACTATCCAATCAACACTAAACTTCGTGAAAAATAGAATATGTACAAGTAATTAGTGAAATTAGTGACTGGGATCTATATAGTGCTTAAGCATTCGACCATTGATTGGTCCTCCTTCTACTTCTACACCATCCAATTCTTTAAGGAAATAAGCATTATTACCTCTGAAAGCATAAATCATATAAGGGCCTCTCCATAGGAAGTCAAACTTCCCATGTTTACCTTTATCCTCCCTTCTTGAGTCCCATTTCAAAACTTTATCTCCTAAAGAGAAATCTTTTTCCTTGGTCCTTTTTTCAAAATCTTTCTTGATTCTCTCCTGCACAACTTGGGATCTGTTATACACTTCTTCCCTGGTCTATAGTAAGTGAATTTTCTGATTTATCCTCCTTTGAATGTCATTTGGCTCAACCTATGCTTCTTGGAGCAATTTCATTACTGGTGTTCCCAAGGAACATGGGAAAATAACCTCCATTCCATAGACTAGTTGGTAAGGACTGGTACGAATGGATTTCTTAGTGGTCAGCCTATCTTCCCACAAGGCAATTACTAGCTTCTTATTCCAAGTTTTCTTGTTATCTTCCAACAATTTTTTGATGATATTCATTAAGCTTTTGTTGGAAGACTCTGCTAGTCCATTTCCTTGGGGAGAGTAGGTTGTGGAGTGACCCAGGGTTATATGATATTTGTTGCAGAAATCATCCTCTTTGATTTAAAATTTTTTGCGTTGTCTGTGATGATTTTGGTGGGGCAACCAAATCTGGACAGAATGTTAGCGTCAAGGAAACCTATTATGACAGTATCAGTAGCTCGTCTTGAGGGTATGACTTCTATCCATTTTGTAAAATAATCTATGGTAGTCAAGATCCATGTATGTTGGGCAGAGGAAGGGGGATGAATTTCACTAATGAAGTCAAGACCCCACTGTTGAAATGGTGTTTCGGTAGATATAGGTTTCAAAGGTAATGGCAATAGTTTTCTTTTTCCTTCAAAAATCTGACATTTGTGGCATGAGGTTACAAATTTCTTCACATCAAAAAATAGAGTGGGCCAGTAAAAATCAGCTCTTAAGATTTTATCAGATGTGGTTTTCCAGTAAAGATGTCCCCCACAGTCACTTGCATGAAACGCCTGTAAAAAAATTTCAAATTCTTCCTTTAACAAACAATTAAGGAGGATGCCTTCATGATTTTTCCAAAATAAAGCATTTTCAATTATGCAAACCTTCAAAGATTTCATTTTTAAGAACCTACTTTTAGCTCTGGACAACTCAGGAGGAGCTTGAAGATTTTTTAGAACGTATATAATGTCAGCATACCATGGTGAATTTTCCAAGGCCTGGTTGATCTGTGGAGTCGCCATCTCCTCTTCATTATCCAATTCTGCAATGAAATTTATGTCTAGGTCCTGACAGTTTGTTTCAGCCATGAGCTTGGCTAAACCTTGGCCTTTGATCAATCTTTTAGATTTAATTTCTAAATCATATTTTAATATGGTAGCTATCCACTTCCCTCTATTTCCATCTGGTCCATCCTGTGTTAGAATGTCTTTGAATACAGCATTGGGAACATAAGCTACTATATGAGAGTACAAGATATAAATTCTGAAATCTTTAATAGCTTTAACTAGAGAAAAAGCTTACTTTTCCATTATATTATACTTTAAAGGTGCATCTCTTAGGGTTTTGCTAAAGAAGGCTATAGGCTGCTCAAAACCCTAATCATTTTTTTGCAGTAGGACTGCAGCAATTGTATGTTCTGAGGCAAAAGAAAAAATGATGAACTCCCTATCAAACATTGGACTGATGAGAACTGGTGTTTGTGTTGAGGCTAGCTTTATATCTTCAAAATACCTTTTAGCCTCTAGAGTCCATTTAATAGTTGAGTCTTTCTTTAACATGTTGTTTAGTAATCTAATTACTTCAGGTAAGTTAGAGATAAATCTTCTCAAAAAGTTTATTTTAACTAAAAATGCTTGTAGTTCTCTGATGTTCCTAGGATGTGTTATCTGCAAAATGGCTTCAATTCTTGTTGGGTCAATCCAGATACCATCTTTGGAGATTATATGGCCTAGTAATATTCCCTCTTCCAACCCAAATAAAGATTTTTTAGGATTCATAGAAATTCCATACTTCTTACACTTAGTGAAGACCTGCCTGAGATGATCCAGGTGTTGTTGATCTGATTTAGAGAATATTGTGATATCATCTAGGTATAATACAAGGAATTCGTGGATTTCCTTGGCAAAGGCTATGTCAATTTCTCTTTGAAAGGTGACCCCTGCGGTTTTTAACCCAAAAGGCATTTTCACATACATGAAAGTGCCCCATGGAGTGGTGAATGCAGTTTTTGTCTGATCATATGGGTGGACTAGGATCTCGTTATAACCAGAAAACCCATCTAACAGTGAGATTCTAGTTGAACCTACTACCCTCTGTAATATGTGATCCATTTTAGGAAGAGGGTAATTATCCTTGAGTGAAACTTTATTTAAATTCCTAAGGTCAACACATAGTCTAATTTCGCCAGTTTTCTTTCTTATAGGTACCAAATTAGAAACTCAATCTAAAAATCTAATTGGTGCAATAATCTTAGCTTCATACATCCTTCTGATCTCTTTTTCGATAGAAGGTAATAGAACAAGGTTAATCCTTCTAAGCTTTTGTCTAAAATGTTTTTGGTTTTCTTTTAATGGAATGGTGTGTTGTATTATGTTGGTATCATAGGACTTAAGGTCCTCATAATTCCAGGCAAAAACATCCTGGAATTCCTTTAACAGTTCTATGTATTTCACTTTTTCATTGGGAGGTAAAGACTTTGAAAGTTTTATCATTTTGGGATCTTCTTCAGAGCCTATGTTACATTCCCCAATGTCTGATTTTAAGGGTTCCATTTTCAGCTTTTCAGGGACATCATTTGAATCAAATAAATCCTCCAAAGGTGTTAATCCTTTGGGCAAAAAATTGTCTTTAAAATTGATGACCTCAGATTCTTCATCGGTTGCTTCATCAATTTCTATTTGTTTTAGGTTTCGAATATTTGATTTCGTAAACTTTGTGGGATGGAAATTATCTATCTTTTCATCTTCTACTTTGTTAATTTCTACTTCATCATTGTAATCAAAATCTAATGTTATGTTTGTGTCTATGTTGCTATTTACAAATTCATCATCTAAAGAAAATTGTTAATTTGTTTATCATTATCGAACACTTGCCAATTCTTTAAGTTGTTAGTAATAGTAGGTCTATGCCCAACCTCAGTAGTGTACTGATGGTTGGGTTGAAATGGCAACTTGCAAGTACTAGCAAACATCGCTAAATTGTGAGCTTGCATATTGTGTTTTCTTGGAATAACAACAAGCTTGGTTTCTAAAAAAGTATTTAGTATTTCTACAACTGCTCCTCTATAAAATCCTAACCTAGGATCCCTAGTCATATAAACAGCATTAATTTGTTTTATTACCAACTCAGAATCTCCCATAATAGAGACTCTTATGGCTCCTAACCTTTTGACCAATTTCATACCTAACAGAAGTGCTTCATATTCGGCCATGTTGTTTGTACATTTAAAGTTCAATCTGTAGGCATGACCCTCTCAATGATCATTTTCTAAGTTGTAAATCCATACTCCTTCTCCTGCACCTAGTTTGTTTACTGACCCATCGAATTCAAGATGCCACAAGATTTCATGTTCATAATTCTTACTGTCTAGGGGAATAAAATCTTCTTTGACTAAAGTGTCTAGGTCATCTTTATTATCTGAAATGTCATGAATTTGGACACTTTGATTTTCTTCTGTTAGTGTAATTTTTTTTGGTTCTTCCATAATGTTGTCTGAGGTGTTCTCTTGGTTAGATTCAGCATTGTAAAGAATGAAAGAATCAATATCAAAATGCATTGAAATTATAGGAAAGTTTTGAGGCCTCTCCTGAGTACTCACTACATACTTCATCAGAGTCTCTCTATACAGTTTCTTAGGATGTCCAAAAACTGATATGGTAGCATACGACATGTCAAGTTGCAGATATCCCTAGAGTTTGGCGCCCCAAGATCTAGACAACAGCATACCATACTTAGGTGGTATATCAGCAACAACTATGTCCATAAGAATGGTCTTAGCAAGGTACTGCACTAGGGAAACACACAGGTCTTTTATAAGTGATAGGCACTTAACTTGGCTTGAATCAAATGAAAACAAATCTTTGTAGGGTCTAGTGATGTCAAAGTTTAGCTTCTCCATAACAGATTTAGGCATAAGATTGTGTGAAGCCCCAGAGTCTAGCATTGCATTATGTAGGATTTTATCGTGGATGCTAAGGCTAATGTAGAAGGGTGGTATCCCTCCTTCCACTGGTTTTCCATTAACATCAAGACCGAAAATTAACTCAGATTGATCATCAAATAGGTTAACATAGTCTTCATTTTCAACAAAGTTTAAAGATTTGCTTATTTGAGATCTGTAAGTTTCATTTTTAACCAGTTATGTCTGTTTGAACATTTGAAATCTTAGAAACATGGTTCGGAGTAGTTTGTTCTTCTTTTTCAGTGTTTGGAGTATTTTGAATTGGATTTTCTAATATAATTTCTGGAGACTATTCCATTGTTTCCTTGAGGGGAACTGAAGTGGAAGGTTGCTCATTAGAAGGTTGGTTTTTGGTTACATCTTCAATGATGGGATTGGGAGGATTTTGATTTGGTCTAGAAAGGATTTGCAGCATTTTTGTAACTGGAGGATTCTGATTTGCAGCCTTCACTTTCTTAGGTTGACTAGGTACTTCTTTCTTGTTCTGGTCTGGAACATCAATTTTCTTTTTTCTCCTCAAATTGTATTGTTTATGCACTTCGAAGATAGCAGAATCATACCCTTGCTTATAGTCGAAAGATTCTCCAATTTGGGTCTTTAATTATTGAAGCATGTATAATTCCTGATCATCCTAAGTCAGAAAGACAGTTTCTTCATCATCTAACCCCATTAAGTTGATTTGGGTGTCTAGCTCAGGGTCTTCTTGATGGGAAGTTTCAGCGTAATTCTCTTGGAAAGGAGGTCTAATGTTCTGATCAGGCCCATTTTTACTAGTGTTTTGGTTCTGGTTCTTCCTAAAGTTTGGATTCCTTACTAGAGGTGCCTGTTGGTTATCCCAGTGAGGTTTTCTTTTAATGTTTTCTATTCTTTCCATCAATTTTTCCATTCCTTTAGCTAAAGTACCCATTTTTTGATCAAAGGGTGAAATTTCATCTTCCAAGGGTGTTCTCCTTTCATTTTTAACTCTAGCTCTTTTGGATAGCAGATTAGCTTCTACGCTAACTACTACACTTTGCATATCTTCTAATGTAGGGGGATTCCTTTCTCTAAGTTGAAAAGCCATGTCAGTGTCAAATCCACCTGGAAACTTTATCAGGGCCAAGCCAGGTGGAGGCCTAAGGTCAAGTGGTATTGTGTTATATACATTGTTGAATCTAGTACAATAATCCTTAATGATTTCGTTTGGTACCCTCTTAAGGTTTTCATATTCAGAAAGAATTTGAAGAGGGTTCTTTTTCTTCTCCCACCTATTTAAAAATTGCTGGTAAAAAACGTCTAAACTATCTATACTATTAGGAGGCAAACATCTAAACCATGTTCTCACATCTCCAGTTAGAGTTTGGGAAAAAAAATTCATTTGGACATCTCCTATGTCAATTTCATGCAGCTCAAAATAATCTGTCATTTTCTCTGTGTGCTGTTGTGCAGTATGTAAGATTCAGTGCCATCAAATAAGACAATTTTACTTTGATAATCTATTGGTAAGGCACCTTGAGGAGAAGGTATCACACTAGGGGCATATCTAAGTGCCATGGCTCTAAGTTGGACAAGATTGAGAACAGGAGTTGGGATAACAGGGGGAGTTGAGGTAACAGGGATAATTGGTATTTGAAGGGTAGTGATAGGCTGATGGGGAAGTGAAGGTATGAATGGAGATGAGGGATGATCTTCAGAAGTGTGGGGAAATGATAGTGAGCTAAAAGAAGTTGAAGCAATTTCAAAAAGTTCAGGGATTCCATCAGTAATAAGGGATGACTGAGGGGAGTTCAGAAGGTACTGATCAATTGACAAGTTTGCCTGTTGGACTTCAAGTTTTGATGTAAATTCTGGTTCTAGAACTGTGTCCTCAAGTTCACTCTCAGACTTGATTCTAAATAGAGAATGGTCAAAATACTCATGAAAAGGGAGGTCTTCTATGAACAACCACTCACTAGGGCAAGAATTGGATCTAAATAAAGGTCTTGCGATTACTGAACTTTCTTGTCTTCTGATTATTCTTGGAATAAGGTTGGGATTGTCAAATACAGGGGGGAGGATTTGGATCAGGGTTCGCCATGGTATAGTAAGTTCTCCTTGAAGCCAGATTTCGAGCATTTTCTAATTATTTTCTTTTTTATGATTTTTTCAAATAACTTCTAATAAACCCTTTAAGAGGCTTAAAAATAAAAATTTGAATTTCTCAAAGGTTTATTAAGACTGGGGGTTTGAGTTCCCCAGTATGGTCGCCACTATGTTATCACTCAGAAGTATTCCCTAGAATTTATAAAAGAAGGAATAATCTGAGGTAACCACTAACCTAATCTTTTAGACTCAGGTTCTAGCCAACCTAAGTCCAGAGAGGGCTCTCTCTTTATAATTTAACCTTGTTTTGGGTGGGATTTCAGGCTAGTTATTAGTGCTCATGATGTTTTGTTTTGATTGGGTGGTGGAATTAAGAAAACAGATGGGCAAAACAAGTATTCAGGCCATTAGGCTATGGAGTCAATCAAAGAGTGGCTTAGCTGGATCAGATCACTCACTAAAGTAAGAGTTCATAGAGCAGGCTAGCACAACAAAAAAGAAAATCTGTAAGTTCAAATGGATGAGGTAGTCCTAACCAGGGCAAAGGGAAATGAATAATCCTTAACCAGGATTAAGATGAAGAAAAGAAGGATGATCAGTAGCAAAGGGCAATGAAGAATCTTTTACTATGGATCCAAGGGGGGGAAAACTACAGAAGTAAGGGAGCAATTAAGAATTTCCAGACCATGATAATTTAGTAGAAAACATATAAAAAATAAACAGTGAAAACAGAGAGCATTTAAGCTAATTCTGAGATATCATTCCTTCTTTACTTTTCAAATTTCATAAGAGACACATATGAATATTTATAACATGAAGAGAAAACAATATTTAAACATGAAGAGAATACTTATTTGTTCCAACTATGCACAAGAATCCAGTGAAATGTCCTTAGCTTTATTTCATGATCCAGCAAAACCAATCCAGTCTTGAGTACAATAGCTCCTTGAATCAATATAAAATGTCTACATAAGTGTATTTTAATCCACAATAATTACTTCATTTTGTGAAGCATTTATACAAAAATTGTTACAAAATATCTCATAATAATATGAGAATTTAAGTATGGGGGATTACGCAGTGCATTATAATAGATATCATTTTTGGATTCAATTGCGTTAAGTAAGTCATTCAAACGTATGAAGATAGAGACAGGTGGAGAACTGTCTTCTTGTTGTCCCTTTTATTGTGACTGTGTTGATTGTTGTAATTCGGATTTGACTCTTTCAGTTGCTTGATACTTATGTGCTGGAATTACTTTATTTCTTATACCTACTAATACTCTTTATCTGCTACACTTTGACTCTACTTTACCTGTTTTACCTGGCATATAGATTTACTGCAATAACTTTATAGTAAATCTGTTAGTTTTATCCACCATTCACTGTCAGGTAATTTCATCCTTATCATATTTCTATATATCTCGTCAACTTCTATATACTTAGCAAAATTTGGCCTCCTGATGAACAAGTGCTTGACCTCATGCTCTCTGAAAAACAGATTTTCCAGACTATCATATAATACCTTCCCAGTGGGCAAAGATTTTACCCCTGAAGTACTAGCTTGGCTACTGGCCAACTTGTTGAGTCTTTCAATATAGTCATCTTGGGTCATCAGCTTGTCATGTATTACCATGGGACTGGGGAGTCCTTTTTCCCTTAAAATACCATACTTTCTCATAAATATATCAATCTCTGCTTGGATACTCTTGCATTTTTTTCTTAAGACGGAGCATAAGGTTCCTCTTAGTGAGAACCTTCTTTATTTCTATGATAGCTCCTATTTTGTCTTCTATTTCCAGTTCATCAAGCTGATATCGGTTTCTGTTGTTCAGAAATGTTATCAATTGGTTGGCTTCTTCAAGCTTATCTCCCAATTCTTCCATTGTCTTGTGGATTGCTTCTGTAGTCACTTTTACCAGTTCAGTTTGTTAAAAAATTACTTGAATAGATGGCCAAACATCATTGATGGAGTCAATGATGTTGGCCCAAAGAATTTCCTTCATGTCTCCAAGTGGTTGTTACAATGTCAAGTCCTTTTCAGAGAATTTTATTCTCTCTCCCATTCTTTGATTCTTTTCAGCTTCTTCTTTCTGTTGTATCTGTGCAAGTTTGCAATCAATTTCCAAACTTGACACTTGTTCTCTAAGTTTTTTGAGCTCAGTAGCCTGGATGGTCATTTCCTCCATGGCCTTTACCAATTCAGCTGTCTTTTCTTTAGATGTCCCTGTGCTTGTTGATGTACCTACAACTGGCAGAGTTGTAGCTGGTGGAGCTATGGGTGCTAATGAAACAACCAATGTGGAAGGTATTGTTGTAGAGACTATAGGAATTACAATCTGAGGAGTGGTGGCCAACTCACTCTGTCTAGATTGGATCATATTATCTAGTTCTTTCTTTATTTCTTTTAATTGTTCATTCAACTTCAGGACTAATTCCATAAGCTCTTCCTCCTTCTGAGTTTCCAATACTTCAGCTGTGTGAGGATGATGCAGAGAAGGAAGTTTAAGCTGATTTTTCAATGCAGCTATGTCATCATTTTTCTTTTTAATAAGCTTTTTGCAACTTTCACATCCTTGGGATCATGGCCCAGTTCTATGACTAAGTCCTCTAAGGACTTTATTCTGGTATCCTTAGCTTGTGAAGAGGCCTTCACTAACTGGAATTGCGCTAATATATTATTCAGCGAATTTTGGAGTTGGTGAGCTGCAATAGCCTTACTGGTCAAGGTGGAGTAGACCATTTCCCCAGTCTGTTTGTGTAATTCTATTTGGTCAATAGGATGGATATCCTTTGCCAATACTTCAAAGTATGTTTTAAAGTAATCTGCAATTGACCTGGGTTGCTGTGTAGTAAGCTTCATAAAAGTCATCTGCATTTCTCCTTCTTTCACATCAAAGGCTGACATTAGCCTTGTCTGGTTAGTAGGAGCCATTTTTAGGTAATCTGCATAACTTTGGGCCTTCAATCTTTCATTCATGGCCTTTATTTCTTTGTATTTCTCTCTAATGTCTTGGCTCTGGCTAGTTGGAGCTCTGAAGGAGGATACTTCCACGCTCTGTTGTCTCTCTAGCATTTGAGCTTGTGAGGTGGAAGGTTCTTGTGTACCTCCTGAGGGAGTGGTCTGTCTACTTTCTACTCTTCCTGCACCTGCAGTTCCTGCCCTTTTCTTTAGCAAACTCTTGTTTTCAAAATGGATTCAACCTTTGCCTCTTGACATAAGTTTGAGCAACAGGTTTGCTAGAAGGAGTGGCCTCCTCTCTATCTCTTTTAGGATTCCTCTCCTCATTTAGAGGAGTCTGTAAAACAGTAGGATTGCTCATGATATGTTATGGTTGAGCAAGTTCTTCTGATATCTCTGGTTGTTCTGATTTCTTTGGCTGCTCTGATGGTTCTTTTTCTCGAGGTCCTTCTTTTGTTGTTTTCCCACTATGTCCCTATGCTTCCCTTTGAGATTGGGACTCTCTTGGCACCTGTACAAATGAATCTTCATCAAGTCTTCTTTCTAAATCAATCAATACATTATTGACAACAACTTCTATGCTATATCTGTCTACCAAAGTGTTTTGCACCCATTCTAGTTGAT
The DNA here is from genome assembly GCA_000404065.3 of Pinus taeda. Classification (NCBI taxonomy): domain Eukaryota; kingdom Viridiplantae; phylum Streptophyta; class Pinopsida; order Pinales; family Pinaceae; genus Pinus; species Pinus taeda. The sequence goes on from APFE031302525.1 coordinate 47,927, forward strand.
TAGCATACTATTCAATTTCAAGAATTCTGTGGTGAATGTAAGGAGATAATTTGTTATTTTGTCTCCTATTGCAAATGAACTCTAAAGGGTCATATCTCCAGATAAAACTTTGTTTCAGTTTCAGCCTTTGGAGGATTTCCTCTGCTTCCTTTCCTGCTTCCCTACTATTACATATGAAGGGGCCAAGCTAATCATTTATCCTAGGTTGAGCTTTCTTCTTGGCCTTCAGAAAATGCACCTCATCTGAATTGATCATTTGCCTATAGTACTCAAGAGCAAGCAATCTCATAGGGAGGTATCTGGGTAGTTTGTAGGGAGCCATCTGTTAGGTCCCTATAATACTAGTGATTACCCCATTACTATTGTAGTTGTATCCCTTATTAATATTGTTGTGCCACTATTGTCCCCATATTTTTATTACTGTGCCCCATAGAATCCCTCTATTGTTATTTTTGAGACTTTATATTATTATTGTTAGGTCGGATGGGTTATATTGTGACTCCTTAGACTCCTATATATAGAAAGGAGGTTTTGGTCATTTGAATCATCGAAGAATCGTTAATTTTTGTAATGTAAAGAAGGTTTCCCCCTCGAAGAGGCTGATTTCTAAGGCGTTGATCTCTCTTTTCTATCTTTTTGTGAGCTGGTTTCATAACATTTGGTATCAGAGCTTTGGATTCTAGGGTTTCGCTGGTCCAAATAGGTCATCATGGAATTTTCGCTATAACTTTTTTTCTGCGACGTTTCAAAACTGAAAATAAAAACCCATCTGAGATGAAATCGCACTGAACCTCGGGTCCGAATTTCAAAGCTTTTTGCACTATATTTGCGGAGATATGATCTAAGGAATTTGGTCTTTTTGCAGACTCTTGAATTACATTCCAAATAGGTGACCTGGGGAAAATCATCACAACTTTCTCTCTGAGTATCAGATTGAAATTTTGTAAAAAGGTGCAGAAAGAGGACGGACTGTAGTTTCTTGTGTATATTTTTCAGTGCCAAAGGTTGAACAGGGACACGTGGCACTTCATACAAGTTCGCTCTTCTGAAAAGGTCTATAATCAGGTCATCTTGGGAGATTGTGCATAACTCTTTCTTGGAGAATCCAATTTGGATCAGACTGGCACCATTGGAAAAAGGACGCAGAGGGATACTACAGGTCACAATTTCATAACTGGATGATCCAAAATTATAGAGATACATCAGATTCAATATCAAGCTCCTACAAAGTGAAAAAAGGTGTGTAGTTTTTTAAAAATTTTGACATAAGCTTGGTTTGAAAAATTAGTTTGAAGGAATTCAAAGGGCATAGTAAAGCATTATTATCGGTAATTGATGCCCCGAGGAAAGAAAATGCAAACACCTAGTAAGAAACCTGAAATCTCTAGCATGATTCATGAAGAAGAGAAAGAAATTCAACATGATATATCAAAATTATGAGACCAAGTGCAACAAGTGTCACTTGCACAAAAAGTAACAGAATCTAAGATGAAAGATGTAGAAGCTAAAATGGATGGTTTAAAGAAAGGTGTAGAAGATAAGATGGATTGTTTAAAGAAAGGCGTAGAAGCTAAGATGGATGGTATGGAAGCTAAGATGAATGGCATGGATGCTAAAATAGATGGCATGGATGATAAAATGGAAGAATTGAAGATAAATATGAATAAGTTGCTACAAGAAATGGTCACTAATGGTGAAAGGGTAGTAAAGGAAACTCATGATGAGAATAAAAGAAATGTTAATCATGATTCCATAGACTCTAATGTTGGATCGAAGACCCACCATATTCCAAAAATCAATATGAGGAATTTTGATGGCAAGGAACTCGCAACATGGATATTACAGATGGAGCAATTTTTCGATCTCAATAATGTGCAAAACACGCAAAAGGTACGTATTGCAACTTTATATTTGGAACCAAATCAGTTTGTATGGTATCAATGGCTTTGCTCTCATAAACAAATTATCACTTGTGCAATTCTTACGGAAGAACTAACAGCACATTATGAGGATACAAAAAGCATCACTTTTTTTAGCCAATTGATAAGTCTCAAACAAAAGGGTTCAATAATGGAGCACATTGAGGAGTTCCAAAAATTGAACATAAGGGTAAAAAATATTCCAGAGGAGCATAGGATTGATGTGTTCATAGGGTCTTTAAAGGATATATCCAACATGATGTTCACCTTTGGGAACCTGATTCATTAGAGAAGGCATTCAGGTTAGCAAGAAAAATGGAAAGCAAAATTATAGCAACCAAGAAGCATACCACTCACATCTATAAAGACGGAAGTGGTGTTGTCTCTACTCTTCCACAACCTATAAGTTTGACACCACAATAATTGGAAGAAAAAAGAGCAAAAGGGCTTTGTTATAGTTGTGATAGAAAATACACTAAAGGTCATAAGTGTGCTGAGAAGAAATTATTCTACATAGATTGTGAAGAGGAAGAAGAAAAGGAGCAAGA
>APFE031302531.1:21600-31908 GCA_000404065.3 Pinus taeda
GTAGCCTTCTGTAGGTCAGCACCTACGTACTAGTACATCAACTAGTACAAGAGCTAAGGGGGTTGTAGCTCCCTTCCAAGAGAAGCTGGAGAATGAGAGAAGGTTGTAGCCTTCTACAGATAGAAGCCTGTGTACTAGTATAAGACTGCACCAATACATAAATATTGTAAAAATAAGTTTCTTATTAAAAGAAGATAGAGACTAATTGCAGCAGGTGGTTTTCACCCACATTGGGTTTCCACCTTATATCTTGTGTCCATGTGTGTGATGATCTGTTCTGTTTTACTGCACCTATTTACTGTTCTTATGGTTAATGAAGTTTTGATGCACTAATTAAAGATCAACATTTAATGAATCATAAGTTTACTGATATACGTTGGTTTCCTTAGACACAATAGCGTATATACGCAGTTTCCCATAACTGAAGTACCATATACAAATCTGATTGTGAAATGAAAAATAATTTATTTGATAATACTGATTCACCCCGCCCTCTCAGTATTATTTCCAACATACACCTTCTTCTTCTTTCTCTTTGTAAGGGGTTGGACTCAGCTGGATGCTCAGACTTTGATTGTACACCTTTTGTAAGCAGTTTGGTAGGAGTTAATAAGAATTTCAACTATTTTTAGGGGATCCATGTGGTATGAGTTCTAGTACAGTTTCTCCTTCTGTAATAATATGTTAATGTGCTTATTTAATCATTTAATTTCTTCTATTTGAATGTTTTTAAGTTTGATAGGTGGAATTCATTGCATCAATGCTCTGCCTTGGGAAACCATTCACCATTTTATGTTTTCTGTTGTTTAGGAAGGATTCATGGTTTTCACATGCCCTTCTTAGCTTCTCACCTATCTAAAACATCTCATCCCATCAAGCTCTTGAGTGCTAAAGCCTATACCTACCTTGCCCCATTGAACACCTTGCAATTCTAACCTAGTTTCCTAGACCTAAATTGTCTAAATCCTCCTGATCCAGCAAAACCTCTACAAAATCCAATCAAAACTTTTGTGCTACTATACCTAGCCTAAAATCCTTGACCTGATCTAGTCATCTTAACTGATATCCTCATGGAGTGAGCCCTCTCCCGGCCTAGTAGGGCTAGCTACTTGGCTAGGCATGGTTTGTGGTTACCCTGGCATTGCCTTCCTTCAGCCTGAGGTTCAATCCAGGTGATAAAAGGATTCACGGAAGAAGCTTAAGATGACAACAGAGTTGGGGATACTTGTGGGGTGCACTAATACACCTCACAACTATCGGGTGTGCCTGCTTACTAATCAAAGGACAGTGGTTCACAGAGATATCAAGTTTGATGAGCATAATGCCATGTGATTTTCCCTTGAGAGGAAGATCCAACTGCAGGCTATGGAGGAATTGTTGGTTCCTAAGGAGGAGGAGCCTCAAACTGATGCATAGTAGTTGCATGCAGAGGTTCCAAGAGTGGATACATCCACTCAAGTAGAGTCTACCAGAGATGAATAGAAGCGCACAAGAGAAGCTGAAAGATTTTTGGAGGATGCGAGAGAAAAAGTGGGAGCACCATCTTCTCAACACAAACAGAGGAGGTCACCCGAGAGGTACACTGGATACATGGCCCTTGCTAGGGAATGTGTTGAGACCGAGCCATCTTCCTTTGAGGAAGGAGTGCTACAACCAATTTGGGTTGATGCTATGGTGGAGGAGTATGACTCCATAGTTCGCAACAGTGTTTGGGACGTGGTTCCAAGATCAGAGAACAAGTCAGTTGTGAGTTCTTGTTGGATTTACAAGGTAAAACAAGCTGTTGATGGTAGTGTAGTGAAGCATAAGGCAAGATTTGTTGCCCATGGCTTTTCATAGGTCGATGGGTTTGGCTATGATGAGACTTTTGCTCCTGTCACAAGGTACTCATCTATCAGATCTATGTTGGCACTATCAGCACAGATGGGTTGGAAGATCCATCAGCTGGATGTGAAGACTACATTCCTCAATGGAGAGATTGAGGAAGAGGTGTACATAGAGTAGCCAAAAGGTTTTGAGACCTTCGATTGTGAGTTGCATGTGTGCCATCTCAAGAGAGCATTGTACGGGTTGAAGCAAGCACCTCGTGCTTGGTACACCAAGATAGACAACTACTTCACTAGGTTGGGCTTCAGAAAGAGTGAAGTAGATGCGAACCTATACAACATCGTGGTGAAAGGTAAGCATTTGATCATAGTGCTTATGTTGATGATCTCATATTGACTGGTGATGATCAATTGATCATGTCTTGAAAGGAGGACCTTGCAAGATAATTTGAGATGAAAGACTTGGGTCTCATGCATTACTTCCTTGGCATGGAAGTGTGGCAGAAGGATGGGGAGTTCTTTGTGTCTCAGGGGAAGTATGCCAATGAGAGACTCAGGAGATTCCACATGGAGAAGTGCAAGCCCATGCAGACTCCTCTAGTTGGTAACTAGAGGAAGGAGGATGCTACTTAATGAGAAGTAGTGGAGGCTACTATGTACATGCAACTTGTGGGTTCACTAATGTACTTAGTGAACACATGACCAGATTTGTGCTATGCGGTGAACCAGATGAGTCAAGCGATGGTTCAGCCTACCAAGATGTTTGGAAGGCGGCAAAGAATGTATTGAGATACCTCAGAGGGACATAGGGCTCCACTGATGCAGATTGGGAAGGGAGTCCATCAGATCGAAAGAGCACATCAGGAGGGATTTTCAACCTTGCGTCACCGACATTTTCTTGGTACAACAGGAAACAGAGGTTGGTTGCACTTAGCTCGACAGAGGTTGAATACATGACTGCAAGTCAGGCAGCATGTGAGGCCATCTGGATGCAGAAAATCCTAGTTGGTTTGTTTGATCAGAGGATGGATCCAACTGTGATCTATTGTGATAATCAGAGTTGTATCAAGCTCTTTGAAAATCTAGTATTTCATGATAGTTCCAAGCACATCGACATCCGGTATCATCATCTCTGAGACTATGTAGCGAGGAGGATCATGTTGTTGCAATATATTTCAACAGAGGAGCAAGATGCTGACATTTTGACAAAGGCATTGTCAAATTCTAAATTCAAGTTCCATAGAGATAGGATTGGGGTGGTAGATAATCCCTTTCTTGTTGAGAGGGAGTGTTGAAATGTGGCAACAAGAATATTCCAATTTAATTTTTCCTTGAATTAAATTCTGAATTAAAATCGAATTTAGTCTTAATAGCTACTTGGAAATAATTAATTAATTCATTTTGAATTAATTAGTTGGAGAAATTCAAGTTAGAAGTCTTTCTAAAGTCATGCAAGAGTTATCCCTTAAACTAAGGAGACAAGGTTGAGTTATATTTGAGTTGTAATTAGTTAACTTAGTTTACTGAGTTAAGTCTAGTTAAATTAGTTTCAAACTATTTGAGGAACTAATGGTGAGTTAACGATTAGTTGATGTATGCATGCACTCAACTAGTGTACTCCCATTAACTGAAGATTCCCTCATTAGAAACTCATGCATGTATATTATGAGAAATACCCAGTTGAGATTAAAGATAAGGACAATGTACTATCAGTTGCATGTGTTTTCTTATATAGTAAACTCATGCATGCAGAAGGAATTATTCCTTGAGGATTGCGCAGTTCTGATAGTGTGTGAGATTAGGTGATCATCCACTGGGTAGAAGAGGTTTTCCACTTGGTTGAAGGAGAATCATCCTAGAGGAACAACGCAAGGAAATATGAGCTTGGAGGGTAGAGAGGAAGGCATGAGAGAAGCCAGGATTTCCTGTGAGCATCTGTGAGGATTGTACTGAGAGCTAGATAGTTGTGAGAGCTAAGGCTTTGTATAATTCCTATGCATTTCCACCTTGTATCATATTACAGATAGTGGGGTTTTTAGTTGAGGCTTTCCCCAAAGTATTTTCATGTGTATTGTGCATTGATTCTTCTTCTTCTGGTTATATTGTTCAACTCGATCTTTAAGCTTCCACAAATTGATAGTAGAAGTAGGTTATAGTATTTTGCTTTGATTTATATTGCATTATCGGGTTAACCTACACCAGATTTTCTACAATTATTAATAATTAATTAGCTAATGTTACTATTTATCTTTATCAATTAACCTTATTATTTATCTTTATTAATAAACTACATTATTAACTAATGTAGATTACATTAACTTTATTATTACTTTATTTAAGCTTGTTTTTAATCTTCAATAAATTAACCTTACGTGAATCTTTATTAGTTAACTACATTATTTATCATTTTTTGAATTAATCTTTATTATTCATTAAAAGATGAAATTAAATCTGTAGTAATTATAAGTTAATTATTATGTATCCACATATGTTGATTAACTAGAAGAAAATTTAGGATTCTTCTATAGATCTCCTGATGATGGGTTGTGATACTTAGTCCAAAACATCGATAAGAATAGTTTACAATGAAGGACTCCAAACACTCTCCAATGCAAACCTGCGAGAACACAAGAACACTAATCTTATCCGTAAATGAAAGAGATAAGTTGAATGAGCCTCTATTGAACATTATTCAAAAAGAAAAATCAAAGAAGCCTTAGAGATACAAAAAAACTTAACAACTTAAATCATAATGATGGGTGGAAACCATGGAAAATTTTAGGGGCTAATATTCATAGGTGGGCTAATTTTCCATGAATTTTCTAAAAAGGATTCACCAATTTCCATTTTTTATAAAAATTATTTGCCCAAATTTTATAATCTAAAATTATTTTACCTTAAAAATTGCCAACATTATATAGAGAGTATATATAAAATCATTTTAAATTTGAATTTACAAATACATTAATAAACATTTTGTAGTTTGCATATTAGAGACTAGTAAGATTCACCAATATTTCAAAACTTCAAGATAATTTTCCATCCTTAAAACTTTCCCTGGTGGAAACTTAATAAATCATGTTCATCCATTATTAACCACATTAATTACTAATCAAGTTTAATTTACTACATTATCTATTTAATTACATTATTTAATTCACATTATCTTAGTTAGTATTGCATAAATTACATTGCTTTAATCATTTTTACATTAATTATCCTTGTTATTAATTATTATTAATCTACCTTATTATTAATCATTATTAATTAACTACTCTTAATAAATTTTAATTATTATTAATTATTATACAGTAATTAACCTTACTTACTATAATACTAGTTAACCTTAATGATTCTTTATCCAATTACTTATTATTAATACATTATTAATCATTTTTTTGAATTAACCTCTATATATCTCCTGATGATGGGCTATGATACCTAGCCCAAAACAACGATAAGAATAATTTTCCACGCAAGACTCCAAACACTCTCCAGGTATCAACATCACAATTTAATGCGAAAAAATCAACATTTCAATGTGATGAGCAAAAATCAACATCATTTATGATGAACAAAAAACAATGTCGCTTATGATGAATAAAAATCAACATCATCCGTGACAAACAAAAAGCAGCGTCCCCTCAGACAAACAAAATTTGATCTCTCATGTGATGAACTAAATTGAATGTTGTCATTGGATGGAAAAATTCACCTCACAATGTGACCAACAAAAAATAACATCATGATATGATGAACAAATATTGAAATTGTATGTGATGAAAAAAATTGTCATAATGTGGCAAACTAAAATAAACCTCATAATGTGGAAATCAAAATCGATGTTGCAATGCAACGAACAAAAAATTATATCACATGTGATGAAAAAATCAAAGTCACAGTGTGATAATCAAAATTCGACATTGATATGTGATGAACAAAAATTAGTGTTGCATTTGATGAGCTAAAATCCCTAATGAAATGTGATGAACAAAAGTTGATATCGCAATGTGACAAACAAGAAAATGAAGTTGCAATGTGATAAACAAAAATTGATGTCACATTGTGATGCATAAGAAAACAATGTCACAATGTGATGAACAAAAAATATGACAAACAAGAAAATGATGTCACAATGTGATGAACACAAATCAACATCTCAATATGATGAAATAAGAAAACAATGTCACAATGTGATGAACAAAAAATATGACAAACAAGAAAATGATGTCACAATGTGATGAACACAAATCAACATCTCAATATGATGAATAAAAGATTGATGCCACAATGTGGCGCCCATAGCTTAGTGCCACATTGCAACAATGTCATCTTGGTCACTCGTAATCAACATTGGCCAAACATGGTCAAACATAATGTTTATTTTCAAACATGTTCAAACATGGACACAATATCTTAATGTTACAATGGTCAACCATAGCCATATGATCACCATAGTCAACATTGTCCCATAATTTAGTCAACCATAGTCTACACATTTAAGAAAGTTAACCATAGGCAACATAGCCAATTATTGTTTCCACCACAATATTCTCCAAAAATTCACTACATCAAATATTGGATCCTTCGCTGTAAAGTGTCGCTTTATGTCATTTTGAATGTTTCAAGTGTTCTTGTTCATTTCTAATTGTCTTCACAATTTTTAGAATATCTGTGGTGTACTTCTTGGTTATAACATACTGATTAGTCATAAAACAACACTTTTGGTCACACTCACACACACTTTGTTTATTATACTTGCATAATATTTGTAAATTGGCATTTTGATGTGTATTTCTTAGTATTGATCTTGTCTAAATTTTACTAATGAGTTGGTATGTGTCTAGCTTGATTTTACACCTAATTCATTGTGTTTTCCCCTTGTTTTACCATTAGACTTAGAAAAATTTTGGTTTTTCACAAGTTGACCCACCAAGGATAAGATGGTGCATAGAAAACTCTTAAGGTCATATCAAGACCCCTAAGATTATTCAGATTATGCCCTACACCCTCAAAAAACCACATAGACCACTCTGAAGAAACAACCTCTCCTTCCCTTTATGAAATGTGCCTTAAAGGAAATCTCTCTCTTCCCAAGCGCATGGTGCATCATCAATCAACATTCAAGTCTTCCTTCCCTCTTCGGGATGCACTTTACACCCTCACCAAGCCCTCAATTGAGCAATGGTGCATCAATAATGAACATTGATCTTCCTTCAGCCTTCATATTGTGCCCTATGCTCTCCTTATGACTTAGGCTTTCCCAGTTGAGTGCATGGCGCATCAACAGGCACCATTGATCTAGGCTTCACCCTTCAACTTATGCCTGACATCCTCCCTCAATATTTTTCTTCTTAGTTGAGGTCACAACATATCCTCAAGCCTCAAGCATTTGTCCCTTGTCCCTTGAAAATGCTCCTTATGCCTAGAAAGCTCCCTCCTCTTTTTTGACCACACTGATGAACCATGATCAGAAAATTTGCATGAAACATGTTGGAATAAGAGGTTTTCAAGCTAATGTTTGCTTTCCATGAGTGATATTAGTTGCAGGAGTTCCAGAAAAACATGGCAAGGAAACATGAGGATAATTTTCAAAGAGAGTAGCTTGAGGAAGTATTCAAGATCGAAGAACACATAATGACACGAGATGAAGAACATTGAAATCTTGACGCTCAAAGTAGATCACAAAGACTCCATATGATCTAACACCCTTTGGAGGGTAAAGACAACAACAACATGAAAGCTACATGTAAGATTAAAGATACAATTGGAAATATTATCATCTCTCAAGAAAGTTCATGTCATCAGTCGCTATGAGTCTAAGTCATCAATGTTAGTGACTTGTCATGTTGTCACCTCATGATGATGTGGAAATGATGTTGTAACTATGTAATTATTGTAAATACAAAATGTGGATGTCCAAGAGTCATATATGGACAAAAGATCCATATGAAGAAGTCCAAAAGTCACATGTAATTCCAAAAGTCATGAAGAAGTTCAAGAGTCATTTAGAAGTCCAAGAGTTGTATAGAAGTCCAAAGGTCATAAGAAGTTGAAAAGTCATATGAGAAACTCATGGGTCATGAGGATTTGTAAGGACATGCCTCTAGTTATAAAAGAAGCCTCATTACTCAAGAAAATGAATTTTCACCTTAGCTTCTCCCACAAGGCATTAAAGAGGTAGAGATAGTTATTTTGGAGAGCAAGCAATGGCTCTAACACTCCACTATTGGAGCTAGTGGTGTTCATTGTCATCATGTATCTTGGAAATTTTGCTTAATACTTGAAGCCATTTGGCCATCATATTTTCATGCATAGATTGTATATGTTTTGAGACTACTCTTCAAATGTTTTCATTTTATGTTGGTTTACATATGTACTAAAGAAATTGAAGTATTTTGGTGACTTTGGTGCTCAACTTGATGGAAATGTGTTGTGATTGTTATAATGATTATGGCCTCTATGTGAACTATTTCGCTTGATGACTAACAATTCTTCCTTATTTATGTGCATGCATATTTACTATATTAGTACTATTACTTTTCTTTTAGAGACTCACTTTTGTTCCCTACAGCAAAAGAACCTTCATACATTTACAATTGAATATTTCATAAGGCATACTCTCTCGCTCATTTAGATTTACATGCACACTACTCTTTCATGCTAATTTCTCAAGCTAAGGTAAATATTTAAGTTAATGGCACCTATGCCATAATTCTGAATGTGAATCCTATACCAAATGTTGTGAAGTCTAATTGGGACTTCATATTGGGGAGTTCCCCTATATGTTGGTGGGATCCAACATCATCAACATTCTAATGCTAGAAGGAGGGAAGCCCCATTTTTATGGTTGATAGTTCATCTCACCCTAACAACGAAGCATCTGTAAAAGGCGGTAACAGTTTGAGTTCTACTCCAACTCCTATTCCTGAAATTAGAGGATCTTCTCACTTAGTTCTAGGATAAAATTTTGACGTTACTTATGATCAACTTTGAACAATTAGACCCATTAATGTCAGTTTCTGAAATCTCTTAGATTACTTCCTATTGATAAAAATATTCCTCATTCTCTGAAACAAAAGGGAGGAACTCACACTGGGGTATTGGTTTCATTGATGGAAGATTTGGTTTTTTTTCACCCTTGAAGAGTTAGCAGAACCCTCAAAAGAAATAGTTCAACAAGGGGACCTTCCAACTATTGGGGAAGAGGGTGACAAGGGAGATTTTAAATTTTTAATGAGGTGCGGACTGAGCATAGTGAAGACTTGAATGGTCAAGAAGGAGAATCTTCTAATTCAAAGCATGAGGAGGAAGAAGGAGGTGAAGATATGGTTGATCAAGAATTGGAGTGGATATCCCAAGGGCCACTTGCTCTTCCAGAAAACCTTCATAAGATACAAAAACACTGGAGAAGTTGTTATCTAAGTTTGATCCTCACAAGAAAAATAAAGTTGAAGACCATATAGACGACTTCTACCTGCATTTAATATTTCTTGAGGTACGCTTTGATGATATTTATTACAAATTTTTTCTGCACACTCTAGAATTTAGAGAATCTGTATGGTATCATAGGCTTCCATACAATTCAATTCGCAAGTGGAGGAAGTTTAACAAATTGTTCCTAGAAAGGTTTGCTGATGATAAAACTCCCACCATGTTATTGAAACAACTCGGGAACATCAAGATGGAGAACAAAGAGAAAGTAAAGGATTTCAATCAAAGGTTCACTTGCATATTAAACAAGTTCCACACTGATGTTTAATCTCATGATACCATAACCAAAGATTATTATATTGTTTCCTTACCAATAAAGATTTATGTCTTTGTCAAGAGAGTTGTAAAGTAAACTTTGGATTTAAATTTTGTAGAAGCCATTGCAGACGAAGAGGAATTTTTCTCCATATCATGATGATTCTAAAGATACCAAGGATGCGAGTAAGAAAAAACAAGCCTCCTCAAATAAAGCTAAAGAAAATGATTATTTTGATATTGAAAACTTGACCACATCTTTAAAGCCACTCACTATTGAAGTATCTGAATTAAAGAGAAATTCAAGTGATGCATCGACCAACAGAAAATCCTTAGAGCATTTTTTACTCAGAAGAAATAATAATATTCAACTATCTAAATATCCCCAAAGCTCAAATGTTGTGTTGAATATCGAAAGCTTAGGAATGGGAAACTACTGAAATTTCCATCATGAGAGGCATTCAAAGAGTACATGCCCATAATGTAATCATAACATTATTGTTACGGCAGCCCATATCATCGACACTCTATTAGTAGATGAGTAGTCAGAGTAAGCAGAAGAAACAAATGAACTTTCCATGGCTAAAGAATGTTCAGGTACTGGACATCTATTCAATTCTTTTGATACCATTTTCAATGTTGACAAGAAAAGTGTTGAAGAACCGCCTGAAAATGAAGCTCCTCCTCAGTAGTCAACTAACCCTTATAACTTGAGGAGCATAGGACCCATTTT
>APFE031302533.1:1991-12176 GCA_000404065.3 Pinus taeda
CCACAACTGTTAGTTTTGCCCGTTAAATTTCTCGACTCTAAACCTACCATCTTTCGCCATTTCTCCCACTCGAACCAGGAACCCTTATTTTTTTCAAATTTATCTCTAGATAGACCTCAGCTCTGATACCAGTTGTTAGAAAATTATATATTACAGAGCAATGGAACACATAAAATATTGTAGAAATACAAACACAAAAAACACATAAAACAAGAGAGACACATATATATATGGTTCAACCAATTTGGGCTACGTCCATGGAAAAAATACCATTCCTTCCTTTATATTATCCAGCAAAATGAATAGATACAACCTACAACAAATCCATTGTAATTTCCTCTTCGCTCTCACACAATCTCCTCTCTCTTTCTCACTCAGAATACACATATGCATAGCCGCAATAAAATTCCCTCATATATAGCAAGAGGTTGCCTTTTAGGGGGGGAAAATCCTAAATTAAACATAAATTCTACCTTCATATCACCTGCCTAATCAACGACTCAGATTGACTACGAAATTACAAAATTTTACAAGGCAATGTTACATCTATTTTTAACTTCGGCAGCACTACCCTTGAACCCCTCCTTTGGGGGGGGGAGGTGGCACATAAAATCATCATCGCCCCTACCTGGCCCCCCTAACAATGATCAAACAGGTTTTGTTTCTGCCCCATTACGAATTGGGGTCCAACACGGCGATGTTTATGAATAAAGAAGATAATCAAGCTCCACACCCAACACAATTTTGTGCCCATGATGACAAAGCATGGAAACACAAAATTTCTCATGATTCCTTGATGCAACTTGACTTGACCCCTTGGGATATAAAAGACCATCTTTGTAACTCTTGACACAATTTGAAATATTTACAATGAATAATAAAAAATGTGTTTCCATCCTAAGACCTAGAGCTTGATCTTCCACAAGATCATAGCCATACTTTTGACAAAATTTCAAAGACAAGATTTATTTTTGACTACTATGAATACAAGATACTAACACTCATGAGGCACAAACATTGGGGGGTGTTAGACATGGTATTCCTAAGATCTATGCAACGTTGGATAATAGGTAGAAAAATCACCAAGCATTTATTATCGAGATGGACGGTAAGTTTTGTGATCAATTTGTTTATATTTTTATTGACCATGGATCTAATTATAGTTATGTTATTCATGACCTGGTGGATAAGTGTCGTTTAAATAAAAAACTGCATGCAAAGTCTTAGTAAGTAAATTTTGCTATATGTATGAAGAAAAGAGTTCATCATTGGGTAAGATCTTATGCATTTGAGATAAATGGTATGACTACATCAACACATTTGAATGTATTTCTTGTTGGGTTGTGTTATATTCTTTCCACGACTAACCTACGTAGTGAACCGGGGGGTTAGAGGCGGGGCGGAGCCCCCCGTTCATTGTGCCGATTGTGCAGCGGGGGGGTCACAGGGGGGGTGGCACAGTTAGAGGGTGTCACGTCGATCAATGAGAGGTCGCCAAGTGGCCTAGATTTTTGTGTCAAAATTTATATGGGTAAAACCATCAACTGCAGGAATCGAGCCCCAAACCTCACAGTAACCAATCTGATTCTCTTCCATTGAACCAAATATGTGACTTATTATTATACAGTGGGCATGGTATATTTAATGACCACAAGCCCGACAGTTGGAGAGAGGGTCAAGCCAATAGGCACACCCGATAGCCCCAACCTTAGTTATATGGAGGGGTGCGTGTCCACAATGGAACTAGAACTAGAGGATAAGGACTGACTAGCCTATAGTTACATGTTCTCCACGTAACTGGAGCCGACGGGAAGGGCATATAAGAACATGAGCCATGGTTCTATATGGTGGTTCATGCAACCATGTCGAGTGCTATGGGCAGGTGCTGTGGAAAGGCCAATGGCCCATGGCCACATGGTGTTGAATACGACCATGGAAGAGGCTAAAAGTGGTGGGGCCAACAACCCCATATAATTTTATTTAATATCAAAATCATATCAACATAACCTCCGCCGAAACTAGTGGATTAAACCCACGACCTACAGTATGTAAACCAACGCGCCCAACCAATTGGGCTAGAACCACTTTGTTGAACAATTAATAGGGTGGAGAGCTATTGTAGAGAAATTTTGTAGAAAATTTGGTAAAGAGGGCATATTTTGCTCAATTTTAAGCCTTTTTGAGTGCAACAAGAGTCTAGACAAAGGTTTTTGAGCAGTGATCCACGGGATCCAAAAAATGCTAAAAAATAAAAATGATCAAATTCTCCCGAAGATAACTCCAAGTCATAGATCTCGTCATTATAATTCCAACAATGCTTGAATCACCTCAATCTGACAGTATATGAGGAAGTTATGGCATTCTGAAATTTTGGAAAAAAAAAAGTCAACTTGTAGGGTTGAATGTGCAGGGTACAGATGTTGACGTGGTAGGGATGATTGGGTGTATGGATAGGTTGGTGGGAAAATCACATGAAGTCATGTGTTAGCTGACGCTATTGGTGACCAAGCTGTACGATTAGTGAAGTGGTCCAATTATAAGCCACCACATGGGCCAATCAGAGGGCACCACGTGACCCTATGAGACGTTGCCAAGTGGCTTAGATTTTCATGCCAAAATTTATGTGGGTCAAATCGGCGGCCACAAGAATCAACCCCCAAACCTCATGGTAAATAATATGGTGCTCTATTGTTGAACGAATTATATGAATTATTATTATACAGTGGACATGGTATATTTAACAACCACCGGTCCGACAGTTGGAGAGAGGGTCGGGTCGATGGGCACACCCAACCGACCTAGCCTTGGTTATATGGAGGGGCGCTTGTCCATAGTGAAACCGAAGGCAGGGTCTAAGGACTGACTAGCTCATGGTTACATGCTCTCCACATAACTGGAGCTGAGGGGAAGGGCGAATAAGAACAAGAGCCATGGTTCTACGTGGCGGTTCATTGGACCATGTTGAGTTCTATGCACAGGTGAAGTGGAAGGGCCAATGACCCATGGCCACATGGTGCCAAATATGACCACAATGGAGGCTAAAAGGGGTGGGGCCAACGATCCCATTTAAATTTGATTTAATATCAAAACCATATCAAGATAACCTCCACCGAAACTGAAGGATCAAACTTGCGACTTGCGGGATGTAAACCAGTGCACCAAATCAATTGGGCTAGAACCACTTTGTTGAACGATTAACATGGTCGATAGCTACTGTAGAGCAGCTTTACAAATAGTTTGTTAAATAGGGCATATTTCGCTCAATTTTAAGCCTTTTTGAGTGCAAGAAGAGCCCAGACAGGGGTTTTTGAGCATTCTGGACAACATGGGAGTGTTATTTCTACAATTTGAAGCTTGAATTTTGATGTAGTGATCCTTTTAGCATCTTAATAAGGCAGTCACCATTGGAAGCTGCACCCATATACATAGCCCAAGATGGGTGAACTCCGTTATGAATTTGCAATTGTCTTATGCTATATTTTTGTCTTCTTAACACTATAAATTTTTTCCAAATTAACTTAAGTTTGTGTGTTTTCATAATATTGACCCATTGCAAAAAGATACATAAAATAACCTACCAATTGATCAATAAAACCTTCACTTTTATTTTTGGATCATTTTGGTATTAGAGCATGGTTTTGTGAAGGTTTGACAGAATTTTCAAGGTTTTTGAATGCTTACAAGGTCTAGATTGAGAAGAGGAGAAAGAGCACTTGAATAACCTAACCCTCAAATTGGCTCAAGAAGACCACATACTCCACAAGTCATGGCTTTTGAAGAATTACAAGGAGAATAATTAATGTCTGAGGATGAGAGAGCTTTCATAAAAACTTTCTTTGATATGATTGAGATGGTGAAAGTGTTGTATAATGAAAGAACAACACGGTTGTAAGGAGACCATTATAATTGGAAAAAAGGTAATGGCGGTGAGGGGAGAAAGCCTCCACCTCCTCTTTCTCCTTCACCTTCTTCCTCACCTCCCTCTTTAGCTCCTTCTTCACACTGAGAACAACTCCTCCTATATCTCCAAGAGGACATGCTAAGCCTCCTTTGCTTAAGCTTAATGTCAAGTTTAAATTGTCAGTGTATGATGGAGAATTAAATGCTGAAAAGTTGGATAATTTGGTTCATCAAATTGAAGTTTATTGTAGGATCCAAAAGATTGATTATGATGTCATAAATATCCAACTTTATTCTCTTCGTTTTGGAGGTGAAACTCTTATCTGGTGGGAGGCAAGAAGTCAAGAAGATTTGAAGAAAAGTGGTAAAATTATCTCATAAGTATCTCTTCTTGGAATTATTTAATAGTTGCATTAAGGAAGAAATTTTATCTATTACTTTACATGAAAAAATCAATAATGGATTGACAAAATTTTAGACAAGCTAAAGGTCAAAGTGTCCAAGATTACACACAAGAATTCAGAAAGTGAGCTTTAATCTTGGTGTTTATTTGACCTCACAAGATACTCTTCTTAAATATATAGGTGAATTGCATGGTTATTTGAGACATATTATACTTATGTTTAATCCTACCAATCTAGATGAAGTGTGTGTTTAGGCTACTCACTTAGAATCAAGAGGTGAGAATACTCCTCAAGATTCCAACAAGAAATCCTTTAAGTTTGGAGACAAAGGAACAGGGAAAGCTAAAGGAAAAGGCAAGAAGAGTGTTGTAGTCAAGAAAGAGGGAGAGAATCTTACTTACAAACATTTTTCAAAAGATGGCCATGATGAAGGCCATTGTTGGAAATTACATCCATAATTAAAACTAGAGAAGTTTAATAACAAGGGGAAACAAAAGATTGTTGCTACAACTCACAAGATCTAGGATTTGATTCAAGTGATAAAACCAAGATCACAACCATGGGAATGAAAGATATAACTTCTAACGCAAGTACTGGTTCTTATAGCGAGTCTGTTGAATCTCAAAATGATAAAGAAAGAAGTGAGATTTTCATATCAGGGTCATTATAAAGCATACAAAGGTTGATACACTATTTGATAGTGGATCTCAATTCAATCTTATTTTTGAAACAATTGTCAAGAAACTTAATTTAGAGACTACACCTCATGCAAAACCTTACCCTTTGGGTTGGGTATGTGATTATGCTAAATTTCAAGCGACAAGAAAATGTAAACTCAAGTATACCATCACTGCTAATTTTATAGATGAGGTTGAGCTTGACGTTGTACCACTTGACATTTGTGGGATTGTCTTAGGGAGTCTGTTGGTATCAAATTATGACTGTCTATTCCACTTAAAATCCTCTTTTGATTATCATTTTTGACCATTTAACCTTCATATTCCAGCTATAATCCTTAGAAACTAAATGATATGATGTCATTATCATTATTTTTAGCTTGAAATTAATTTTTGAAATTATTATGTTAAAAATGACATTTTTCATAAAATTACAAGAAGTTGTGACTTCTTGTAAATGCTCCATTGTTTGACATGTTGCATAGCAGGTGAGAAAATTTTATGGTGGATTACCTATCCACTTTCATTTTTGAAGGAAATAAGTGTCTGGTCAACGTTGGTCAAACCAAGCCACTTCAACATAATTTCCAGATTTTGTGAAGAAAATAATTTCTATTTTGAGAATTTTTGCATAAATGAAGGAATTGATTCAATTTCGACCTTCTTGGATGTAATTAATAGAATTCTATTAGGATAATATGGAGGAGGAATAGCTTCTTTGTTATAGGATTCATGATAAATAACCTATGGGAGAAGACTATGTTTTCAGCTAGATTGTGAACATATGAACGTACAATTTGTGCATTTTTAATCTCCAGATTTAATACAGACTTCATTATCAAGTTTATGCTTCCAGTTCCAATAGTCATACTCTTCTGTATCATTTTTCAGTGTGCTTGTGAAGTGTTGAAGGGCCCTCATCACTATGTTGGTACACTCTGTTTTCAAGTTTCCTTACTAGTTGTATATTTAGATTTGAAAGTTAGAAGTTATTTTATGTGCTATAGGAAAGGTTATGTTATTAAGTTATCAATTGGAAAGGATTTGCATTCGTTGTGAAAAGAACCTTGTAAAAGGATTCAACCAATTCTTATCTTGAAAATTGATATATATGCTTGATGTCATATGATTTCCATATTCACTTATTGGCTTTGACTTTAAAGATAGGATTTCCAAGTGATTCAGATTGTAATTGTTAAATTCAATTTGTAGTTTGATAAGTGATTCTTGTAAAAAGATTCAACTGTTATTGGTTTGCAACATTACTCATCATCTTATTCACTGTTTGATTTAGTTAGTTATTGAAATTACTTTAGATTGTTATGATTGGGAAAATTTCTATTGAGCAATATTCTTGTGAGGGAATGATAGGATTTTCAACTAGTCATTAATACTCTGTTTTTGTTACCTAGGCAATCAAAATTTCTTAAGATTTGTTTTATCTAGATTGATTCTTGAGTGATTGAAAAGACAATGAAGGACCTCTTGCAAGAGAGCACTGTTAATTTCATTTCACTAGGTTGTCATTAGAAACTTAGATCCTTTTAGATCTATAGGTGAGCACCTCTAAGTGTACTTTCCTGGGTTGATAAAGGAATTAAGAGCTTACCTTACCTTAGTAAGTGGAGACCAAAAATTTTGGTGCCGTTGCCGAGGAGGTGCAACTAGAAAAAAAAAAAAAAAAAATTAAATCAACAAAACAACAAAAGCAAAGATTTAAATTTAAATTTCAGTCATGTTTATTTATGTCTAGGTTTAGGGATGAGAAAGGAAGATTCACAAAAAACCCCCAACCAATAACTAATCTACCATTAGGAGTAGAACCATTAGAAAAGATTGAGTACACAACACCAACAGGAAAAGTTACTGTGGAAAAACTTGAGGAAAAAGAAAGATTAGGCCAAAGACTTACTCTCATTGAAAGACAAATCCTACTAGCTCATGAGGCAAAGAAAATATATATACCTGAGACTTCTACAATAGGGAATTTAAAAGAAAGTAGTAAAAGTCCAAGAATCTATCTTTGAACAAATTTTCCCTCAAGAACTAAGACAAGAAGAAGAGATAGAAACCTTAGACAAATCACAAATTACAATGGCTGAAGACGGAGGAGCCAGAGGACCTACTCCTGAACAACTAAGAGAGTATGAGAGACAAATGGAAGAAAGGAGGAGAAGAAGGGAGAATGAAGAAAAACAAGGAAATGATAATCTGTTTGGAGGAAATCCAAATCAACCAGAAACAGAGGAATCCACATTTAAATTTCCAATTCAAGATAGAGGAGAGTATATGGATGAGGGAATTAAAATGAAGAATATACCACCATCTGTATTACCAAACTTTTATGGTATGGCATCCGAAGACCCCGACTCATTTTTGTTCGAATTTGACATAGTATGCCGAACCTATGGATATACTGATGATGCACATAGACTTCAACTTTTTCCTGCTACCTTAAAAGCAACAACACTTAGGCGGTTCATGGGATTAGGTGAACATTCAGTCACTGATTGGGATGACATGAGAAAGATCTTTTTGAAAAAGTATCAACCTTACTGTCGATCAAAAGATTCTAAAGATGACATCTTTAGAATGAATCAATAAGAACACGAGACCTTAGAGGAATATTTGGAAAGATTTTCATATAATCTACAAAAACCAAAACATAGAACTACGTCTGTTGATCTTATTCAAACAATCTTTCTTAAAGGCATCTGGGATGAGTATCTAGATGACCTCAATCTCATGGGAAAAGTGGACATTTCTAATTTACCTTTTGATGAGATCGTTGACTTGTGTAAAAAGTACTCTAGAAGTAGGGAAAGAAATGGAAAAAGATCCATGACATCAAAAATCACAAAATCTGCTACAAGAAATATTACTAGAGTTGAACTAGGCAAGCTATTTGAAGATTTCAAAACAAACCTTATAAGTACTTTGGGGACCCAAATAGACACTTTGAAAACAAAGAAAAGAAAAGATGAACAAGAGCAAGAATTATCTATATTTTGTCCCAAATGCAGACGAAAACATGCTTTGAAAGAATGTTCTTTAGATAATGTATAGATTTGTGGGTTTTGTACATAAAATCATGACACTAAGGATTGCACAAAGAGGAAAATTTTACAGAATTACAATTTGGAGGCTAATGTAGAAATGGAGAACATGTATTTCATGGGAGCTAGAAGGCCATGGCAGCCAAGACCTCTAGGTATGTATCAAAATCCAAATTCAACAAATTATAACATGCCTGTTCAAAATTCTTGGAATTTTCCTATGCCATGGCAAAATTGGTTTAATAAATAGCAGCAAACATACCCACAATAAGGATGGAAAGGATATTCTTTTCCTAAGCAATTTACTCAACAACAAACTCAACAATATTAGAAACCATTTTCTCAGCCATATTCCCAACATTATCAGTCACAATACTCTCAACCATATCCACAACAATACCATCAACAACCAGTAGCTTATCAACAACAGAATCCTCAACAAACTTTACCTGCTCCTCCACAAATAAATTCACCTCAACTACAACTACCATCCAACCATCCTCCTAGACCCACACATCTACCAGGTCAACCCATAGCTAACCCAAGCAACTGAATAGATAGACCATCTTACATCATAGATGAGGGACCATTGCACCTAACTCTACCACTGCAAAACATTGAACTAAGGTTAGGTTGAACTTTGCAAAAAGAACCTCCACCTATTCAAACACAGTCACAAAAAGAGAATCAAAATGATGAATGAGAAAACCAACCACATGTAAAACAAAGTGACCCAACACAAAACAATCTAGAATAGGGTCAACAAATCAAAACACTACAACCACCTCCATTTCCAGAACGATTACTTCAACCAAAATTACCCACACCATTTCCACAATTTGATGTTCTTGATGAATTGAGAAATGTGTATGTCAAAATGCCATTACTTTAGGTAATCAAGGATATTCCGATTTATACCAAAGCCATTAAAGAGCTTTGTCTCAAAAAGCCTGCAAAGAAAAGATTTGACCCACAAACAATACATGTCATTGGAAATTTAGCTGGATTGATGTCGAATGTCATTTCCATGGAAAAATATGTTGACCCATGTAGGTTTTAACCCTGTACAGAAATTACCTGCATATGAATTCTAAAACACATAAAATAAACAATGCGAGAGCATAACACATAAAACACATATACACAGAGATTTTCCCCTGGATCCCAAAAGCGGGACTACCAGCTTGATTTTTCATTATGTTCCTTTCAATGTTATAATACATATTTATACATGTCGAAGCATCTAATACCATGGACTGAAAAACCATCATGTCCAATACCATGGAATGAAAACCATTGCGTCCAATACCATGGACTGAAAACCATTGCGTCCAAAAAACATGTGCGAAAATCATGCACAAAACCATAGGTGGGTCCGCCCAACCTAACATAGGGTCCAAAACCAAATTTTTTCGAGGTGCTGCCCTGGACCCCATAAAGTGGGGTTACCGGTACCCCTCAAACCCCCTGTGACCTCCCCCCCCTCTTAACCCCGGTTTAACTACGTGGGTAGGTCGTGTGAAAGAATATAAACAACCAACATTCTCCCACTGTTGTTTCATTTCCATAGGGACCACAAGGAGAGTTAGTCATTTATCCAGCCCTGCAACGCCCTATTTTCTCTACACCAAGAGAACTTCTTAGAGCTCACAAATTTTGTCAATGCATCTGCAATATTCTTCAAAGTGTCCACTTTTACCAGCAACACCTTTTTGTCTTCTATCATATCCCTCACAAAGTGATTTTGAACATCAATATGCTTTGTCTTTGAATGATATGTGGGGTTCTTTGCCAAGAAAATTGCACTTTGGCTGTCACAGTCTATCCTTATAACTTCTTGTACTAACCCCATACTTGAACACAATCTATGCAACCAAACTGCTTCCTTTCTTGCATGAGTGGCTGCCATGTATTCTGCCATTGTAGTTGATAGTGCCACTACAGATTGTTTCTTACTCATCCCACTGATTGCACCTCCAAATAGGCTAAACACATACCCACTTGTAGATTTTTTCTGATTTAGATCTCTAGCCCAGTCTGCATCAACAAAGCCACGAATATCCAACACTCTGTCCAATCGTAGTCTTCCTTGGTAGCACAAACCATAATCACTAGTGCCACGCAAATACCTGAAAACCCGCTTCACTG
>APFE031302533.1:13523-28192 GCA_000404065.3 Pinus taeda
GAAGAAGCCAAGTACACATCCCCACCTTCATTTGAGGTGGTTTTCGCCTCTGCAGAAGGAGCATCATCAGATCCCTTTCCTTTATCAGGAGCTTTAGATTTACAGTCCCTTTTGTAGCGTCATTCCTTTCCGCATTTCCAGCACGCCACCTTTACAAGTTTTCCTGGAGACTTAGATCTCCCTCTAGATTTAGATCTCCCACTCGATGAATTATTTTTGTTTCTGTTCTGGGACCGTCCTCATACAGACAAGGCAACACCATTCTGGCTCTCCATATTTTTCCGTCTCATCTCCTCCGTCAGTAAGGATGAGACTATTTCATCAAACTGCAAGGCAATTTCATTGCTACCTATTGCAATAACCAGACTATCCCACGAATCTGGTAGAGAACACAACAAACTGATGCACTTATCTTCATCTAAAATTTTAATATCAACAAATGCTAACAGACTTACCACAGTATTAAATGCGTTTAGATGCTCTGTCACCGAGTGTCCATCTTTCATCCTCAGGTTATATAGCTTTTTCCGCAAGAACAATTTATTCATTAGAGACTTAGATTGGTACAAAGTCCCTAACTTGTCCCACAAAGCCTTCGTTGTAGTTTCCCCTGATACACTAAGCAATACTGAATATGAGACACACAATCGTATTGTGCTCTTTGCCTTCCAATCCAACTTTTTCCATTCTTCATCAGACACTCCCGTTGGTTTAGTACTCGGATCTACCACGATCCACTGATCTTTATCCACCAACAGTTCCTCCATCTTGAGTTTCCACAACTCAAAACTCTGACCCTTAAATTTCTCTATCTCTATCTTTCCACTACTCGCCATCTTCTTTCACCACCAGAATTGATCTCGCAAATATCCCACTGAATAGGGTATACCACAGGCCCGAGCGAAACCCCTCAGCAACAAAAGCATCCCCTTGAAGCCAAAACTGCTATGATACCAAATGTAGGTTTTAACTCCTTACAGAAATTACTTGCATATGAATTTTAAAACACATAAAATAAACAATGCGAGAGCATAACACATAAAACACATATACACAGAGATTTTCCCCTAGATCCCAAAACCGGGACTACCAGCTTGATTTTTCATTATGTTCATTTCAATGTTATAATACATATTTATACACGCTGAAGCATCCAATACCATGGACCGAAAAACATCGCGTCCAAAAAACATGTGCAAAAATCATGCACAAAACCATAGGTGGGTCCGCCCAACCTAACATAAGGTCCAAAACCAAAATTTTCCCCATAAAGTGGGGTTACGGGTACCCGTCAAACCCCCTCTAACCCCCGGTTAACTACGTGGGCTAGTCGCGGAAAGAATATAACACAAACCAACAACCCAGGCACACCTAGAGTCACAACAATTATCAACAAAATTTCAATTCCAAACACACTATTGATTTAGGAGCTACAATAAATGTTATAACGTTGGACACAATGAAAAATTTGCAGCTAACAAATTTACAGTCAACCCCAATTGTTTTGGAATTAGCAGATCACCCTAAAGTCTTTCTTGAAGGGGTGCTAGAAGATATAATTGTTTCACTGGACTCTTGGGAGTATGCAATTGATTTCTTAATACTCTAGCCAAAATCAAACTTAGGAGGACATCCACTCATACTTGGCAGACCATGGTTGGCAACTAGTGATGCATTCATTGGATGTAGATCTGGTAACATGATCATTTCTAGAGGCACAGAGAGAAAACAACTTACCTTGTACCCATCAGCACAAGCCCCAATAGTAACAAAAAACTTATGGGTTGATGACAAGTACAATGATCAGGAAGAAATATACTCTGTTTTAAGCATCAATCAAATGTATGATATTGAGGAGAACAACAATGAACATTTAGTGGAAATGTTTATCTCCCAACTTGATGTTTCAGAAGAATTGAGAAATGAATAATACACTACTACAGATCACATGTTGGCACAAAGCTTTCAGGAAACTTGTACTATGTACTCTCTGAAAGAAATATTTGAGGAAATCTTTCCAATCGACTGCATTACAAACACACAAATAAAGACAATGGAAATCAACCCAGGAAAAACACTGAACATTGGGGCCTTTCTAGAAACATCTTAGGAACGGAGATTGCTTGACTTGCTCACCAAATAACAAAAGGCATTCGATTGGGACTACACTGACATGCAGGGAATTCACCTAGAAACTTGCTTTCACCATATCTATATAGACACTAGTATTCAACCAATAAGGCAACCACAGAGACGGATGAACCCCATGCTCAAAGAGGTTGTAAGAGATGAATTGCAGAAGTTACTAAAAGTGAAGTTCATTTACCCCATTTCTGACAGCCAATGGGTATCTCCATTAGTAATAGTTCCCAAGAAAAATGGTAAATGGCGAGTTTGTGTTGATTATGGAGATCTGAATAAGGCCACCCTTAAAGACTATTTTCCATTGCCATTTATTGACCAAGTTTTAGATATATTAGCTGGAAAAATGTCATTTTCCTTTCTCGATGGTTTTAGTGGCTACAATTAGATTAACATAGCCTCAAGAGACCAAGATAAAACAACATTTACCTGTCCCTGGGGCACATATTCTTACAATGTCCTACCATTTGGCTTATGCAATGCACCAACAACATTTTAGAGAGAAGTATTAGCAATTTTTGCTGATTTGGTCCACAAATGTGTTGAGGTATATATGGATGATTTTTCATTATATGGCGATTCCTTTGACAATTCCTTGCAAAATATTGAGAAAGTGTTACAACGATGTATAGAAACCAACTTGTCTTTAAGCAATGAAAAATGTTATATGATGATGAATGAGGGAATAGTCTTAGGACATCATATTTCTCCTGAGGGAATTAGGGTAGACCGAAATAAAATACAAATTATTGTCGAATTTCCCATTCCAACAAATCCAAAATATGTAAGAAGCTTTCTTGTTTATGCAAGTTATTATAGGATATTTATTAAAAACTTTAGTAGGATAGCATTGCCTTTGTTTAAACTTCTTGCAAAAGATGTAACCTTCAATTGGAATGAGGCTTGTCAAAATGCTTTTGAGAAACTCAAAGAGAAACTAACCATTGCTCTAGTTTTAAGGGGACCCAATTGGACTTTACCTTTTCACATTTCGACTGACGATCCGACACAACAGTAGGGGCTTCATTAGGCCAAAAAGAAGATGCTTTAACTTATGCCATTTACTTTGTTAGTAAAAATTTGACTTCCGCTGAACTCAACTACACAGTAACGGAAAAGGAAATACTTGCAATTATACATGCAGTGAACAAATTTTGTCATTATATAACTGGATATGAAGTCCTTGTTCACACAAACCACTCCCCATTATATACTTAATGAACAAACCTTTTACTAATGGCAGGATCACCAGATGGTTACTGTTACTGCAGGAATTTAATTTCACCATACTAGATAGACTAGGGAAAGAGAACCAGGTAGCGGATTACTTTTCTAGACTACAAAATTCAGGTGAAGCTGTCCAAGTTGAAGATTCATTTCCTGATGAACACTTGTTTGCAATTTCAGTGTTAACTCCATGGTATGCTGATTTAGCTAATTACTTGTCCATAGGGAAAGTACCACCATCTTTTAGTTCAAAGGAGAAGAAAAGGTTGATCAAACAAAGCGCAAGATATTCATGGGTTAATGGCGATTTGTTTTACATTGGTTATGATATGATCATTAGAAGATGCATTAGAGAGGATGAAATAATTGATATACTAACCTCATGCCATGATCAACCTTGTGGTGGCCATTTTGCAGCGAAGAGGACAACACACAAAATTCTTAGCCTTGACTACTATTGGCCATCAATTTTCAAAGATTAAAAGAAGTATGTAAGAAGTTGTGACAGCTTCCAACGCATGGGCAGACCAACCACCTCCGATGAAATGCCACTACAACCACAAGTGCATCTTGAGCCATTTGAAAAATGGGCTCTCGACTTTGTTGGACCCATTAGTCCACCATACAAAGGTAAGAAGTACATTCTTGTATGTACCAATTACGTGACTAAATGGGCTGAAGCAAAGGCACTTGCAAGGGCAACTGAACAAACAGTAGTCAATTTCCTTTTTGAAGAAATCTTTGTTAGATATGGAGTACCCAGAGAGATAGTAACTGACCAAGGGACTCAATTCACATCAAGACTGGTTCAAGAAATTACTGATAAGTACAAAATAAAGCACAGACGGAGCACACCCTACCATCTG
This sequence comes from Pinus taeda, assembly GCA_000404065.3. Taxonomy (NCBI): domain Eukaryota; kingdom Viridiplantae; phylum Streptophyta; class Pinopsida; order Pinales; family Pinaceae; genus Pinus; species Pinus taeda. Next base: position 17,759 of record APFE031302533.1, read on the forward strand.
CAGGCCAATGGCCAAGTGGAATCTACAAATAAAACACTAGAAGGGATCATGAAAAAAACAATGGCAACAAATAGGAAGGACTGGGCAGATAAGCTCAATGAAGCACTCTGGGCATATAGAATTACTTGGAAAAACACAACAGGGTTTACACCCTATCAGCTAGTGTATGGCAAAGAGGTCATGTTGCCAATAGAATTTCAAATACATACATATAAATTGGCTACAGACTTAAGAATAGATCTCTCAGAAGCCCAACAAGAAAGAATCATGCAATTGAACTAGCTGGACGAAATGAGACAACAGGCAGTGCAAAGGACAACAATGATACAACATCAAAGGAGACAGTGGCATGATAAGTTAATTAAGAAGAAGGAATTTCAAGTTGGTGAATGGGCATTACTCTTTGACTCAAAATTCAAATATTACAAAGCTAATTTACAACCCACTGGATAGGCCCTTATGAAATCATTGAAGTCTTTGAGAATGGATCAGTCAAACTAACTTCAATCAACCAGGAAAGACAAACATATTTGGTGAATGGACACAGGCTAAAGGTCTATCATAAGCCTATAAGCAAAGAAGACTTCATGAGGACAGTATCACAACAAAAGGAGGTACAAATAGTACAACAGTTAGCTGTAATATCTAATTCTTAATTAGTTTCTGTTTTCTACAAAAAAATAAAATAATAATAATGTTTAGATATGAAAACCAGAGATGGCATAATCTAAACACGAATTCTTATGAGAAAACCAAGAAATTGGCTTGTAAGAATTCCTTTTTAGTTTAGTTTGAATTGCAAAACAAAAGGATTCTAAAAGAAACATGACTTGAGGACAAGTCACATCATCAGTTGGGGAGAAGAAAGTATGAACTTGTTCATGCTTTTCTTTCTCCCTAAGTTCATCTCCAGTAGAGGAAGGGATTTGTCTTTACATTTTCTAATGGATTCTTAAAAAAAAATGATTGTTGTTCAGTATTTTCTAAAAGGATTTGATTTTAAACTCAAAACATATCTCAGAAAGGGACTTGTTATATATAATTTCTCAGAAAGGGACCTGTTATATACAAATTCTCATTCTTAGGAAAGGGACCTGTTCTATGCACATTATCAAAATGGGATCTGTTCAGAAGAAGATTGCATCTACAAAGAAGAATACTGCACCTAAGAAGAAGAAAATTGCAAAGAAGAAGACTGCACCCAAGAAGAGGAAGATTGCATCTACAAAGAAGACTGGACTGCGCCTAAGAAGAAAGAGATTACATTTAAGAGAAAAATGGACACCATCATAGGTCTGAACTATGCCTGAACATATCAAACAATAAAATCCAGCTCCAAACAAAGAGATGTCATAGGACTGTAAGAATTGTCATTTTAATATTTTTAATTTCTTTTATTAATTTCAATTTTTAAATGATGGTTTATGATGATTATTGATTTCAGTTTCTAAATACCCAGTTTATCCCATATCGTTCATTCTTATATCCTGTAGGTGTCAATCCTACTCTTCTACCTATATCCTATAACTGTAACCTATTTCCTATTTCTGAACATTAGTCTTATCTTCTACCCTGTATATATTCCTAAAAGCCTGATCCTTAAAACCTACCTTTTCATCTTGTACATATATTTCAATCAACCTACAGTCATAAGTATCAACAGATCTACCAAAACTAAGCATGCATACTTAAGAACCAATTAAGTCACCAACTGTAGATTGGAAGTCATCAATTAGTAGGCCACAAAACCGAATTTTGAAGAAGGGATCAGGTCACGAAGACAAAGGATTTAAAAATCTTTATGGTTTTCAACTGAATTTTTTCTGAAAACATTTTTGATAAGCAAAGGGTATGTGATCATAAGTAAGGATTAACGGCTAGTTCAATGAAATCATCATCACCCGATGCTCTTACGATCTGAAGGCACCATAATGGTACGTATTCCTCATGATTTCAACAAAGGGCTTGCACCATCTCCAATTTCATCATTCAAAGACCACTGCCAGGACTCCATAGGGAATCATTAAAAATCCTTGTGTAAGGCATTGAAGGAATTATCAGTGAAGTATATGCTGCGTGAAGAGACTGAGGATTCGTTGCATAAACAAGTAATGAATGAAGGTCGTAAGAATGAAACCACGTGTTAAAAAGGGAAGTAAGTATTATATTCATCATGAAGTATAGGAAGAAGTTAGAACCTGTATAAAACTCTGTGAATTAGAGTTGTTTACCATTCTGAAGGTTATAAAGCAATCCTCTCTGAGATACATAAGGGTATAACGTTACGAGTATGTTGACAACAACAATGTCAACATACGAGTAAAAGGGCCACGACACAGGGGAGACTCTACAGAACCGGTTGAAGGGTATTTCGATTTAATTGGCAGTGTCCTGCATTAAACAAGAGATACGCATAATACTCAGGCTCAGGTAGTTTTCTTATCATAACTATGGTAAAAATTGTTTTTACAGCGTAAGGAAAATACAATAATTTTCTACAAACTATGGTAGAATTCTTTTTACAATTGTAAATTCTTCTTACATACAAGGTAAGAGGAGATAATGTTTTTTTTTCTTTCATGGCAAACCGAACAGAGCCACAACAATTTGAACCTATCGAATACCATAAGGATTGCATATTCATTTTTAGGGCAAAACAATGGCTGACATTCTTAGAGAAATTTAATGGGCATAATGAGCTAGCAGCAAGGGAGTTTGCCTCCTCATTCAATGGAGAGAGGGCCATTGTAGGAAACTTGTCTTTTAGGGTCTCAAAAGACACAATTGATCAAGTAATAGGTATAAGCCCAGAAGGAGAAAAGCATTTTAAAACCAAGCAGTTCAAAGAGAAAACATGGACACATTTCATATCTAGGACAAGGGTATCATCAGTTGACTGGAAATCGGGGATACCATGGAGTTGTCTCATTCATCCATGGGATGAAACAGTTTATGTTATTCAAAAATTTATAACTTGTGAGGGAAGATACAACATTGTATTTCTTTATCATATCAAATTGTTAATTCATCTTAGAGGAGACTGCATCTTTTGCAAACCCTGACTAAGATGTCTAAGAACATACAAAAGCAAAGGAAAAATCAGGATAGGAGCCTATACCATTTTGGTTTAGTAAAAATCTTGATTGAATTTGAACTGCAAAAGATAAGTGTGACATGGAAGAAATTCTTGGTGACTAATGAGTTTATGGCAAATGAGGAGCAAGCAAAGCATCAGAATCCATAGGAGGAACAACAAAATTTAAAGGAAGGGCAACAACATGCAGAACTATTGATTGATGTAAATGTTATAGAGGAAGAGTTTTCAGAGTACAGACTAAGTAACTCTCTTCCATCCAGCAGCAGTATCAGAACAAGGAGGATGGTAAGGGAGGAGGCTGAAAGGGCTGAATAGGATAAAATTTTCTCCAATTACACAAGAAGGTCCAAAAAGACTAAGTTAGGTCAGAAAGGGAAAACGATGGAGGAGGATGATATTCTACAATAGGCACAGTATGATTACATACAAGGATTGGAAAGTAAAGACAAGGAAAAGGAGCAACAAGAACATAAATTCTTAGGTAAAAAGAAAAGAGAAATGGAAAGGAAATTTGAGAAGTTACAACAATAGCTTATGGAATTAGAGGTTTTGGAAAGAGTGGTGAAAAGAGAAAATGAAACACTCAAAATACAAAGCAAGAAGTTTCAGGATGAGAATGAAAAATTGAAAAAGAAGGTTAAGAAACTCACAGCCTATAAAATGCAATTTTGTAGGAAGGCCTACAAAATTTACAAGCAAAAGAAAGCAATTAAAACCAAGTATCAAATCCTAAAGACAGCGTATGAAGCCCAAATGAACATCAACGCTTTACTTCAGGCAACAGAGGCAGAAGTCAGAATTTGATAGGTTAGAACTCATTTGCATGACGGCATGCAAAATCCTGAGTTTGGGGGAATGTTGGTATCAAATGATAAGCTATAATCCTTAGAAACTAAATGATATGATGTCATCATCATTATTTTTAGCTTGAAATTAATTTTTGAAATTATTATGTTAAAAATGACATTTTTCAGAAAATTACAAGAAGTTATGACTTCCTGTAAATGCTCCATTGTTTGACATGTTGCATAGAATGTGATCAAATTTGAAGGTTGTGGGCATGAAGTAAAATGTACATGGATGGTGGATTACCTATCCACTTTAAGTTTTGAAGGAAATAAATGTTTGGTCAACGCTGGTCAAACCCAACCACTTCAACATAATTTCCAGATTTTGTGAAGAAAATAATTTCTATTTTGAGAATTTTTGCATAAATGAAGAAACTGATTCAATTTTGACCTTCTTGGATGTATTTAATAGAATTATGTTAGGATAATATGGAGGAGGAATAACTTCTTTTGTTATAAGATTCATGATAAATAACCTATGGGAGAAGACTATGTTTTCAGCTAGATTGTGAACATATGAAAGTACAGTTTGTGCATTTTTAATCTCCAGATTTAATACAGACTTCATTATCGAGTTTATGTTTCCTGTTCCAATAGTCATACTCTTCTGAATCGTTTTTCAATGTGCTTGTGAAGTGTTGAAGGGTCCTCATTACGACGCTAGTACACTCTGTTTTCAAGTTTCCTTACTAGTTGTATATTTAGATTTGAAAGTTAGAAGTTATTTTATGTGCTGTAGGAAAGGTTATGTTATTAAGTTATCAATTAGAAAGGATTTGCATTCGTTGTGAAAAGAACCTTGTAAAAGGATTCAACCAATTCTTATCTTGAAAATTGATATATATGCTTGCTGTCATACGATTTCCATATTCACTTATTGGATTTGACTTTAAAGATAGTTCATGGTTTGATTTTCAAGTGCTTTAGATTGTATTTGTTAAATTCAATTTGCAGTTTGATAAGTTATTCTTGTAAAAAGATTCAACTGTTATTGGTTTGCAACATTACTCATCTTATTATTGTTTGATTTAGTTAGTTATTGAAATTACTTTGGATTGTTATGATTGGGAAAAGTTCTATTGAGCAATATTCTTGTTAGGGAATGATAGGATTTTTATCCAGTCATTAATACTCTGTTTTTGTTACCTAGGCAATCAAAATTTCATAAGATTTGTTTTATCTAGATTGATGCTTGAGTGATTGAAAATACAATGAAGGACCTCTTGTAAGAGAGCACTGCTAATTTCATTTCATTAGGCTGTCATTAGAAACTTAGATCCTTCTAGATCTATATACTTTAGGTGAGCACCTCTAAGTGTACTTTCCCGGGTTGATAAAGAAATTAAGAGCTTAACTTACCTTAGTAAGTAGAGAACAAACAGAGTCCATATTTATATTACCGAAAATCCATATTCTATTGTCGTGAGAGAAAGTATCATCTTTTCAAAGATGGAGTTGAGTATATTGTTAGAGCACATTGCCATCACTACTAATTTTATAGATGAGGTTGAGCTTGATGTTATACCACTTGACATTTGTGGGATCGTCTTGGGGAGTCCATATTTATATTACCGAACAACCATATTCTATTGTCATGAGAGCAAGTATCATCTTTTCAAATATGGAGTTGAGTATATTGTTAGAGAACATTGCAAGAAGATGAAATTATCTCTTGTTAGTGTGGGACAAATGAAAAGGCTTGTGAATGCTAGTAAGAATTTTGTATTGTTTGTGATAAAAGCTAAACATATTGTTGAATCTGAAGCTTTCTCAGGATGTGATTCTAAACTCAAGCATGAATTGGTTGAAGTTGTTAATACTTATGACAATATTTTCCAGGAACATAAAGGGTTATCTAAAAAAAGAGGAATCCAACATGAGATACAATTGCAGTAGGATGCACCACTTCCGAATATTGGCATGTATAGAATTATAGTCTTGGAGTATGCAAAGATCAAGCAACAAATACAAGAGCTGCTTGAAAAAGGGGTCATCAAACCTAGTACATTTCCTTGTGTGTCTCCTATTTCTTTAGTTTCAAAGAAAGATGGTACATGTGACATGTGTGTGGATTTCTAGGGTTTGAACAAGATTGCGATAAATAATCGTTATCCTCTTCCTCAAATTAATGATTTGCTAGATCAGTTAAAGAATGTTGTTTGTTTTACTAAGTTAGATTTGAGAAGTGGTTATCATCATATAAGGATTGCTAAAGATGATATTTGGAAAAATACTTTTAAGACAAAACAAGGATTATTTGAAAGGTTAGTTATGTTGTTTGGGCTTTGCAATGCACCTGCTACATTCATAAGAGTTATGAATGATTTATTGTGACCATTCCTTGATGATTTTGTTATATCCTACTTTGATGATATTATGATTTTTAGTAAGAATCATGAATAGCATATCAAGCATGTAAAGCAAGTTCTAAATGTATTGAAAAAAGAAAATTTGTATTTTATGATGCCTAAATGTGAATTTGGGAAAACCTCCTTAGTTTACTTAGGTCATTTTGTAGTAGGTGGTGAATTGAAGACTGATCCCTCCAAAGTTGAAGTCATTGTGAATTGGCCTAAGCCCAATAATGTAACAAAAGTTAGAAGCGTTTTGGGAGCAACCCAATATTAGAGAAAGTCAATTTCCAACTTCTCATCTATTGCAACACCATTATATGCTTTGACATGTGTGAAGCAGGTCTTTCAGTGGGGAGGCAAGCAACGAAAAGCCTTCGACACTTTGAAAGAGAAAATCAGTATTACACTAGTTATAGCACTTCTAGATCTCAATTATCCATTTGAAATTCAAACTGATGCAAGCGAATATGCTATGAGAGTCGTATTGATGCAACATGATAAGTCGACATGTTATCATTCTGAGACCTTTTCCAAAGTAGTAATTAACAATCCAACTTATGATAAAGAGCTGTACACTTTGGTTAAAAGTGTGATCTAGGTGGATATTGGTGGCCACCCGCTTATTCCACATGGACGCCCACCATTGTTTCTTTCAGTTTCTCAGTTTCATTAATTGTAGCACAATTTACTATTTTTGGGAGATTTTCAAGTCTTGAACTTCCGGAGCCGTTTTGAGGCCCTAAACAATGTTTTTTTTTTTTTTTAATGGGCAAATGTAAGCCCTTAACTAATCTTTGCAGTTGAAAGTTACATTCCTTGGATAAATATTTCTAACGAGGTATTGTGCGCATCAAATGAAGATCATATGCCAAAGTTACGACCTTGGGAAGTTGATGTACCAACTTACCCCAAAAAGGCCCATAGTTTTGGCGCTTCATCTCTTAGGGTTAGGTTTTTTGATGTTTAGGATTTTCCATTGTTTCTCAACAATAAATAGGCCTTCAAGCCTCATTGTAACACAATTCAGAGGCATGTAGCCACTACATCTCTTCTTAGAGATAAGCTACCATTATTGAGCTAGTTTATTTCCATTCTGTATGTAAGAATATTTCAATTCTTTGATATTAATGAAATGAAGTTTTATTTCTGCTGCATCTCGGTGTTTATGTTTGTATCTGCATTTTGTTTTATTCCTGTATAAGTACATATCAAAGTGTGAATAAGTGGAATAATTATTTGATGGGTAAATAAATGATTATTCATACTAACCATCAACCATTGCAATTTATTCAATCACAAACTAAGCTACAACAAGATAGGCATTCCAGATGGATGGGATTTTTGCAGCAATTTCATTTGGTGATCAAGTATAAGAAAGGTATTTACAACAAAGTTGTAGATATGTTGTCGAGGCCTATTGTTAATGCGTCTATCATTCTTAAGCATAACTCAATCACACATGAAAGTTATATTGAACAATATGCTCAATATGAAGGTTTTAAAGATGTTTATGCAACTTTGAGTCAAGGAAATCATGTTGAAGAGTTGGATTATCATGTTCATAACAAGTTGTTATGTCATATTGGTAAGTTGTGTGTTCCATAGGGTGAAAGAGTTAATGTCATAAGGGAAGCCCATACTTCTCTTATTATTGGTTAGTTTGGTGTAGGAAAAATAGTTGCTCAACTACAGAGGTATTATTATTGGCCTCGTATGAATGGAACTGTGTCAAGATATGTGAGAGGATGTTCTATGTGCACTACTAGTAATCCAAGTAACAGGAAGTTGGGTTTGTATTCTCCACTTCCTATTCCTTCTCGTCCTTGGGAAAGTATTCTATGGATTTTGAAGGAGGATTACATATGTATAGAAAAGGTCATGATTATTTATATGTTGTATTGGATTGTTTCTTTGTAATAAATATGTCAAAAATTAACAAACTGCACAGAGGTTCTTCTAGAATGTATGGGTTCACTTTGGGTTACCCACTTCTATTTTTTCTGATCAAGATTCTCAATTTATCAGGAAGTTTTGATCAAGTTTATGGGACCTCATGGACACAAAGTTGAAGACGAGCACGGCATTTCATTCACAAACTGATGGTTAGACAAATGCAGTTAACAAAAAAATAGTAATTCTCCTTTGTAGATATTGTAGTAAGCATCCTAAGCTTTGGGATGAGCATTTGAATTACATCCATCATACCTATAATCATGCCAAACATTCATCTACACAAGTATCTCCATTTGAAGATTGTTTCGGTCATTTGTCAAAGTCTCGCTTGGATTTTATCTTTAGTAAAGACATTGCAGTGGATGGACATAGTGATGTGGACAAAGCCAAAAATTTCATTGGAAAAATCCAATTAGTGCATCAAAGGGTATAAGAGCAACTGGGGAAAAGCCACACCAAGTACAAAAAAAGGCATGATAAGCATCGGGTTATCATGATTTCCAAGTGGGAGACCAATTTTGGTTGTACATTAGCAAGGAATGATTGCAAGGTGAAGGTAAAAATATCAAACCAATCAGATATGGTCCTTTCAAGATTTTGGAAAAAATTGTTAATAATGCTTTCCGATTAGATTTGCCACCTTATATGCAAATTTACTTTGTTGTGAATGTGGGAAACTTGAGATTGTATAAGCCTCTTATGATCGTTGATTGGAGAATGTTCAAATTCCATCTATAGAATATTTTTCTCCTGAATACTTGAATGAGTTACATGAAGACACTATTCTTGACAAGAGAATAAGGACTTTACATAGGGGCAATGTGGAGTATCTTCATGTGGGGCTCAAAGGTACTAATCCAAGTAAATAAAGGTGGTTAAATATCAGGAAAGTGAGAGAGTTGTACCCTCACTTAGTTGCTGAGTAAAAAAAATCTTTTGGTGGTCCAAAAGCTTCCAACGGGGAGGAGTGATCTAAGGGATCCAAAAAATGCTCAAAAATAAAAGTTCTCAAATTCTCCCGAAACTAGCTCCAAGTCATTGAGCTCATCGTTCTAATTCTAATGACACTTGAATTGCCTGAATCTGACACTGTATGAGAAAGTTATGACGCTATGAAGTTTTGGCAAAAACAAAAGTCAACTTGCAAGGTTGATTGTGTATGGTATGAATGTTGACATGGAAATCTGTACACTAACATGGTAGGGCTGACTGGGTGTATAAAAATGTAGGTGGGAAAATCACATGAATCCATGTGTCAACTGGTGTCATCAGTGACCGAGTTGTATGATTGGTGAAGTGGTCGAATCGTAGGCCACCACGTGGGCCAATCAAAGTGCACCACGTGGCCTATGAAAGGCCACTAAGTGGCCTATATTTTCACACCAAAATTTATGTGGGCCAAACCGACAGCCACATGAATCGACCCTCAGATCTCATGACAAACAATTGGTGCTCTACCATTGAACTAACTATGTGACCTATTTATACAATGGGCACATTATATTTAGCGACCATCGAGTCTGACAGTTAGGGAGAGGGTCGGGTTGGTGGGCACGCCTGAATGACCTAGCCTTGGTTATATGGAGGGGCACGTGTCCACAATGGAACTAGAGGTGGGGGTTAAGGACCAACTAGCCTGTTGTTACATGCTCTCCATGTAACTAGAGCTGACAGGAAGGGCATGTAAGAATGAGAGTTGTAGTTCTATGTGTTGATTTAGGAAACCATGTTGGGTGCTATGGGTAGGTGTAGTGGAAGGGCCAATGACTCGTGGCCACATGGTTTCGAATATTGTTATAGACATTTTTGGGCACTTCAACCCCAATCATAAATGTCCATAAACTGAGGGCTCCTAAGTCCCTAAAAGTGTTGCTTCACTTCTTAAAGGAACAAGGTCAGCTGATTACATCATCTCCCAGAAGTTCTCCACTGAAAACTGCTCATAAATGGTCAAAACTGGACCATACTGAAAGCCCAGTGTAGAGGGTGCAATGCGTACCACCTTCCCAGTGTACAAGGTGCAATGCATAATGAATTTCTCCTCTGTAGGGTACGATGGTCGGGAATGGACAAATGGCAAGGAAAAAATGCGAGGTGGAAGATCATGGAATCTTCCAGAAGCTTCCCCTCTGACACTTGCCTCTCTGTTTTCAACCAGGGATGAGTAAGAGATCATCATTCT
>APFE031302533.1:46575-76751 GCA_000404065.3 Pinus taeda
GTAACCCCTTATTTGTTATTAGTACAACCCACTTATTATATTGATGTACCCATGTAGTGCCCATATTGTTACTATTGTGCCCCATAGAAGCCCACTATTGTTATTATGCCCTTACATTATTATTGTTATGTTGGCTCTGATTATATTATGACCCCTTAGAGTCCTATATATAGAAAGGAGGTCTTTTCATTTGTATCATCCAAGAATTGTTCATTTATGTAATGTAAAGGAGGTTGCGCCCTTGAAGAGGTTGAATTCTAAGGCGTTAATCTATATTTTCTATCTTTTTGTGAGCTGGTTTTATAACATTAAGTATCTGAAAGGGAAGGATAGTCACGTAGCAAACACATTGAGTAGAAAATCAGATCACATATACAAAATTTCATATAGGCAAGTTGAATTTAATTTTTCAGATTTGATTAGAGAGGCAACATATAAGGATCCATAATATTTGTTTTTATGGGAGAAAGCCAAACAAAAAAACAGATATGAACAATATTTTGGTTAGACCTAAATAAAGATAATTTATTGACCTTTAAAGGAAGCATATATGTTCCTAATTAGCTGACTATTAAACAATTAATATTGGATGAATTTTAGTAAGAGGCCTTATGCTTCCCATCCCAGATATAAAAAATTGTTCTCTTCTATATCTTTTTTTATGGCCCAGAATGAGAAGAGATATCATTGAGTACCTAGCCAAATTTTTAGAATGTTAGGAAGTTTAAGGCTGAACATCATCACCCCACTGGGTTGCTTCATCTGTTACCCATTCCAGAGTGGAAGTGGGTAGTAATTACACTAGACTTTACCATAGGTTTTCCTAAAACCAAGAGGCAAAATGACTCCTTCATTGTGGTTGTAGATATGTCGAGTAAACTAACCCATTTTATTCCTGTTTAATCTACATACAAGACTTTGCAAATTGCGGATATATTTATGCGGGAAATCTTTAGACTACATGGAATGCCAAAGATTATGATCTCTGATAGGGATATGAAATTCACATCAACATTTTGGAAAACTCTCTTTACAGGCTTGTGGAGTTAGGTCCAATTTATTACTGTGCATCATATGCAAACCGAAGGACAAACAAAGCGGGTAAATCAAGTGCTAGCCGATATGTTGCAAATGTATGTGATGCAGCAAACAAACAAATGGGAGGAGTACCTCCACCTATTAGAGGTCACATACAATAACAATTATCATGAATCATTAAAAATGAGCCCTTTTGAAGTTTTATATGGAAGGAGATGAAAAACACCCGTTAATTGGAATAACCCTGAAGATAAATTAATTCTTGGACCCAATATGTTAGTAGAGATGGAGTCCACTATGAAAAAAATTTGGCAAAATTTGAAGGCCACCCAAGATAGGAAGAAGACATATGCAAATAGGAAAAGGACTTATAAAGAATTCCAGGTTGGGGATCATGTGTATGTTCAAGTGAAACCCATGAAAACCACCTTGCAATGGAAGGAGTGTATGAAACTAGCACCTCGATATTGTGGACCTTTCCAAATCCTAGAAAGAATTGGACCTGTTGCATATCAGCTAGCTTTACCTAGCTACATGCTATTCCATAACATGTTTCATGTATTTTTGATAAAAAAATATAATATGATTCTACACATATAATTGACTAGAAAAAAGTGCATGTAACAATTTTGAAAAAAAATGTCCTTTCTTGATGAGTTGATTATATTTTCACATATTTGCAAGTGATGCCTGTGGAATAGGTAGAACTAGATTGAGAATTTCTGGTAGAGCCTTTATGTATTCTTGGTTAGAGAGAAACAATGCTATGGAGGCGAGCTATCACCCAAGTTAAAGTGCAGTGGAGACACTTTATCTTGGAAGAGGCCACCTAGGAAGATGAAATATTGATGTAGGAATCATACCTTGACATATTCCAAGGGCACGAGTAAACATCGAGGATGAGCTTTCATTCAAGGGGGGGGGGGGAAGATGTGACGCCCCTGGTAATGAATTTTTTTTACCTTTTTATTGTGTAGGATTGAGTTATTTGATTTGGTTAAGATTAAGTGTAGTGATTATCACTTTATTTTGTTTGTCTTAAAAGAATAGTTATTCTTGGTCAGAGAAATGACGAGGAAGACTTCAAAAGAGGAAAATACTGGGTTTCTAGGTAGTTATACAATTATTTCCTTCCTTGGGGAGAATAAAAATAAAATATCTCAGTGGGAGAGGACAAGAGTGGCTGAGTGAGGAAGTAAGAGGAAAAGAAAAGAGAACTTGTGACAAGACGTTGTCAAGGAAAGTAGTTGCACTACTAGAGGACCTTCTTGAGCTGGTCATAACCAATGGAAGCCCTTAAGAAGAATAATCGAGAATGGACTGGAAGCCTTGAAGTTCTAGAGCACTCACTGTCTTGAACTACTCTAGAAACCGCGAAGCCAGGGAGAGACTTGGACATAATTTCCAGTCTCATAGGTTGGGAGGATAAAGAAGTCTCCTTTTGGTTATATTTCTCTGGCAGAGCCAAACTAGATAGATAAGTGACTAAATTTCTTTGAAAGAACCTGGTGTGATTACTACATGTTTTGTTTAAGAATAATATAGAGTTTTGTAATGAATCTAAAAGAAATAATTTGAAGCATTAAAATGTTACAAAGAATTCTTCTATTTCTAGTTCTCTAGTAGATGTTATGGATAAAATAAGCTAGAGGAAAACCTAGATGTTGTTACAATGCAATGTTTGAAAACAATTTTCCCTATGATAAGTGAGAGATAGTTCCTATAGATGTGTATGATAAGGAAAATGCTAGAGTATTATCTTGAAAAAAAGGTACCAATGGTGCAATTTAGGGTTGGTAAAATATTAGAGAACAAAATAGTGAAAATACCCGAGTCATATGAGTCACAAAGAGTGTTAGGATAAGAAGAAAGTATGTTTGTTTAGATTTGTAGAAGTACAAGGAAATATTCAAATTCATCCTATATATATATATATAACCTCAGACACTGGAAACATGTTAGGTTCCCACTTGAGCTAGAGTGTAAGGACTTGCGGTCCTTGACACAACCATCGGTGAGATGTGCGACTTGACTTGGAAAACGAGTGTGCGATTGAACGAAATATGGCAGGGCGAAAACAATTGGATGCGTGCGTGCGAAAGTGTAGAGGCAAAGTCATCTATTTATAATGGACGAGCTGGGGGTTTGTTTGAGCAAAGCCGACAATGGATAGATTGTAACTCAGGCGTTGGTTGATCAGCCGACCAAGCAAGTTAACAATGCAAGGTGTCGGCTAGACAGCAAAAACGTAGGTTGGCCAAGGATGGCGCGACCACTCATGAAATGTATATATTGCTGAACGATTTGAGCAATGGGAGGCATTCTAACGCTCTTCATTGGAACATCAAGTAAAAGGTGCGAGGAAGTGTTAGGAGGTCACGTGGAGGCGCAGGTCTATGCGCCTGCTCATGAGCAGGCTACATGGCGAACGAAAAAACGACTTGGGTGTTGGGTGAAAGGCGCGGGCATGGGCAAGGAGCAACCGTTGTTCGGAAGGAGCACGGGTGAAGGTGCCGGAACGTGGGTGAAGGCACTGGACGCCCGGTTGACACGGGTTCTTGGGTGGCTTAGGTGAGTGCTCGCCCGTCGTGTAAAGACAAACCCGAAGGTGGAAGAGGGGACTTAGGTGAGGTCGCCCGCCCACCGTGCCGAGGTAAACGAAGGGTGACTCGGGTGAGGTCACCCGCCCGTCAGTACAAGGTTCGGTTGTGAAGTTTGATTGGCAACTCGTGTGAGGGCGCGCCCACCCGACTTGGGCAAAGGATCTTGGTTATCACACAGAGGTGTGAGAAGTTGTAAATTTGGCTAAGTATGAAACTTGGTGTTTCCAAGTATACTTGTAAAGCTTTGTAACATTGAAAGATTGTATAATATATTATTCGCAGACTCATTGTTCAGGGAGTTGCCCCTCCCTTTATACTGTGCAATTGTGTTCTCTTGTATAATTGCTAATGATAATGAATGTGTATGGGTGTTCATTGGTATAAAGGAAAACATAATAATTACTTGGTTGTGAAACACAAACTAAGTAGACTAATGGTTAGGTGTAGTCCATGAACATAAGTATTGGTGAAAAGAAAGTGTTCGGTGGTGCCGCACCTCGCCAAGAGCAATTGAAAGACTACCGCCACTCCAGCGCCGTGACAGTTGGTATCAGAGCTAGTCTGAAGACTTGGTCTTGCAGGAAGCTGGGTGAAGCAAGTGTGTAAGCACTTGACAGTTGATGACAGTGGAAGCAGGTACTTGTAGGTGAAGGAAGCTGGTTTCACATATAAGTGGGACAAGAGCTGGTTCATGGTTGCAGGGAACTTGGTGAAGCTGGTGAATGGTGAGACGGGTTTAGTAGAGGTGAAGCTTAGTGCTTGGGCCAAGCTGAACGACAAGGCACGGAAGGTTTGGACGAATGTGAAGGGAAGCTCTTGCTTACCTTATACAGGTTGAAGCGGATGAAAGAGGGGAACCCCCGAATTCGAAAGGAACTTAAAGTCTTGGAAAAGAATGTTGAAGAGGAACTTCTTCAACTTGGTTGGACAATGGAGCAAGATGAAGTTGCAGATTGTGCTAACAAGGAAGAGGAAGCCATGATGATGTGATGTTGATGATTAACTTCTACTAAGATTAATATGGTTTATCTGACTTTAAGAAAGTAAGAGATTAATTAAGATTTTTTAGCATTTTATTTCTATGAACCAAAAGAAGGGAGAAAAGTGTTCCTAGATCACTTGAATTTTGCTCACTTAACAAGTCAAGAAGGTTGGTATTGTGGCAAAAAAAATGAAAATTAGAATGGATGTGAGTAAGAGTTGGCAATCCAAGAGAAAGTTCTTTTCATCTTCAACCCTCTCAGTATCTCAAAGATGACAAACTCTTTCGTTCTAAGGAGTTTTGGGAATTGACCAACGCCTGATTTCACTTTGAAGCTAGTGAGAATTAGTTCTTATCTTGACAACACTCATTTTCTTCTTACTACTAGTCAAGATACATAGATAAGTCTTATTTTCGAGATTGAGGTTGATCTCCTTATAATATCTCAGCTTCTTTTTTCCCTCTAACTATTTATCATCCCACAATTTATCCTTAAATATGGAAGTAATAATATTTTTAATATTATCCTTATTCTTCAAGATGATCTCCTCCTTTACCCTTCGATGGTCTAGCCAGGATTGAGCATCCTTATGCCAGCTCCTTATGCCAGCTTCACTTCAGCCAATGGTGGGGGCTTTGGCTACAGTTAGAAGCAATTTTAGGAAATCTTTTGGCTTCCATATTGTATAGCTTCTTCTTATACATGAAATACCATGCTTTCAATGGGGGAAAGTCTAGCTTCAATCAAGAGGATAGGGTAGGAAGTGTTCTTTTTTAATCTTGAGGTTGTAGGTTATAAATTTCTTTTGTATCAACTTGATCTTCCTCCATGCTTCTCTAGATATACTGCAATCCCAAACCTCACATCCATATAAAATAAGAGGGGTGATGAGTCTCAAAGAAAAACTTAATTTTACTCCATGCTTAAAGATATGTCGACTTACAATTGTTTTCAAGCCCATAATGAGATTTCCAGGCTTCAATTATCCTTTTCTCAATGCTATAGTTCCAATTGAGCAAATGATGAATGTCGATTCCTAAATATTTGTATGAAGAAAATTTCTCCAAGTATTTATTATCATAAATTAAATTATCATAGTTGATCTTTTTGGGTTTAATTATTGATTTTAAAATATTTGTTCCATGAGAGTCTTTCCAACTTAGTATGGTAGATATGTTGTATTGTTTAATATTTTGACTCGGTCAAAAAAAAAATGACCAGGGGCAACTCAATTGGTTAATTCGAAGTTTGTGAAATAGTGGAAACAAGGAAACCTAGGTTCAAATCCCCCCTAAAATGACCCAATTAAGGAGATTAGGTCATAAACCCCCATAGGTTTACTAGTAATTACATGTCAAGCTTACTGTTGGGTTCCTCTGGGATACAATAAATAAATAAAATAAAAAACATAAAACTCTCTAGCCCAGTATAGTAGAGATGTTATAATGTCATATTTAACATTTTGACTTGGTCAAAATAAAATAAAATAGAAAAAAAAAAATATAATTAATATTAATAATTAAACACCTAGAAGGGAGGCAGAGAGAGAGTGTTTGTAGCAGGAACATTGGAGACAAAAAATGTGAGGGATGGGAGTGGCACAACAAAAGGACAAAATATGTGCGGGGATTGGGAGTGGCCACCAACAACAAGGCCAAGTTTTTAGCCTTGTGGAAAAGATTGGACCTAGCTCAAACTCTCAGAATAAAGAAAATAAAAATTGTTAAAGATTCCTTATTGGTTATAAGAATGTTTTCAAATGTACATTCTTTTGAAACCAATTCCTCCATAATCAAAAGAATCTGATACCAGCTGGAATTTTTTTTAAGCAATATTCCTTTTTTCATGTTCTATATCACCTGAATAAGGCTATCATTGAAATGGAAAATTGTGGAGTGCTCTTGGGAGCAAGGAGATACGAGATCGATGGGAGAGATGGCAGCCACCTTCCCACTCCTTAATGACGATCAGGGCGACGATAAATTTTGGCATGTCTATCGATGATAGAGCGATTACGTGGGGAAGGTCATTCAGAAGGCCAGACAGGTGGGGAAAGAATATGACAGACTTAATGAATGGCGTCATCCAGGATCCCCAGGTTATCTCATTGTATGGCATAAGGAGATTAATAAATCGATATATGGAGGCTGCATAAAACCCGCCATTTTAGAGAATGTGCAAGACTGTGAACAACAATGGAGAATTAATGGTGAGTAGGTGGCCATCGTCTTATTACTCTACAAATTGCCTGCAAAATTGGTTTGCTAGATCCCTGGGACATAATGCGTATTTAATGGGACTGTAGATCAAGGATCTTCTTGAGATTATGGCATGAGTAGTGGAAACTAGAATGCAAGAAGGTACAGGCCTATTTAAGGACTCATCATCCTCTTCCGTGACATTCATTGTTAAAGGTTTGGAGTGTCAAAATGATAGCAGTGTGAGTTGGAGGAATGTCAATATGGACATGCCAGGAGGCCATGGAGGAAACGTCTCGAGGAGGATCTGATGCGCAGGAAGAGGGCCGTTTAATTCCGTTTAATTCTTGTTTAAGATGAGAACGGGGAGACTTGACCTCATCACCCGATGAGCGGAATTATTGGAGAAGGATCGTGCTGCAAATGCCAAGAGAATTAATGCAAAGTTTGAGACAGTGGATGCGTCTTTGGAGCGAAAAATCATGAAGATGGAGACTAATTTACTCACTGCTAATTCGTAGTTAGTAAGTGACAACATATTCACAGAGGTCAAGGATATTATTTGAAGACTACTAGAGGATGTCGTGGCTTAGCTGCAAAATAAGGGAGGAGGCGACAACTCAGAAGCTGGTCCAAGCAGCTGAGCCAAGCATGTCAGCAAGGATGCAGGGAAGTCCAATCTTGGATAATTTCCACTTATGACTTGTCTTTTTTATTCATATGCAAATTGTTTTTACGGCTTTATGGTAGATGTCAATGTTTACTTATAGCATACAAGAGTACTAGGAAAAGAAAATAGTTTCATGGTTTTATTGGGATATGGAAGCAATTGATAAGATTAAAGCAAGTTTTGTTGTGATGATGTAAAACAATTATGGTTGTGTAATCTATATTTTGAATATAAAGTACTTGTTTAATTTAAAAAAAATAAACTACTCTAGATCCATTTTAGCTCTTAATCTATCAAATGTCCAGAGATCAAATCTCTTGATATGTAAACACAATTTTTTTTTAAAGTGAAAAGAGATTTGATCCCTTTGCTCTTGATAGATCTAGAGCTAAAATATATCTATACTGATAAATAGAAAAAACAATCATGAAATAATATTATGTAAAAATATAATACATTAATTCTAACCTCTATGAGGATTTTGTCTAATGATTAATGGGCTTTAGTGTCATTCGAAATGAATTCCCTTACATTTTATTTAGGGATGTTTCAGTCGCGTAAGTTATATGTTTGAAGAGGAACTTTATTTTTTATGGTGGAAAGTTAAATTATTGAAGTCAAATATTTATATTAATTATTTATTAAAATAAAAATATTAGATAATACCAATTAAAAACAAGAACTACATGTTGTGGGTGTATGTCAAATTGCTTTTGTTTTTTTCTTGTACATTCCACCACATGTTTTGATATTTAAAAAAAACTAAAAAAAATTATTAAAGATAAATAAAAATATACTTAATATAATATTCAATTTAATAAAGACATTTTAAAAATATATTCAATACCAAAATCAAAATGTAACATTGTACATAAATTACAATAATAAAGATGTAAGAATTACTACACAAAACACAATATTGTACTAGTCTAGATCTATCTTAACTCCTAATCTACTAAGCGGCTAGAGAGATCAAATAAGTATTTTATTTCTTTATCTTTATTTTTTGTAATTTGACCAAGTCAAAATGTTTACATAACAAAATAGGACATGACAAGCAACACTTTTTCATGACTTTCAAATTTCATGGTTTAATAAATTAAATTTGTGTTGTCTTTAGTGAGATTTTTTGGAAGCTTTTCCAGCGGTTTTTCTGTTGGAATTACTCTAAAATCTAGCAAGAATTTATTGAAATCATAAGCTTGATGTGTAACCCTTGCACAATTGAAGTATCCTAGGGGTTTTTCAGGGTGTTAATCCATATATATAGTCAAAAAAACCAGTTTAAATAACACCAATAAAGGTTTCACCTCAAAATTTTCCATTGGATTCTGGCACCCGAAATTCCAAAAAGTCGCACTAAGGACAACTCCAAATAGATTAATATATTGTCAAATTAAATCATGTAAATATAAAAGTAAAATCTAAACAATTGGTAGAGTCAAATATTTAAGTTCAAAGACTAAAATACATTTTATTCCCAAATTTGATATCTTTACTATAGATCATAAGAACATAAATAGCCTTTTTCACTCGAATGACATACAATTTCAAGCAAGAATATGATTTTTGTTGTTTAAAATACATTTTTTAATGTATAAATGGATTCTAATTAAACAACTTAAACTCAAGTTTTTGAAATTATTTGCTGGGTTCTAAATAAAATTAATAAAAAAAAAATGTGTTATTTTCTTTATAAGTTAGACTACCTCTATTGCTTTGACTCTTAATAAATTTGCAATTTTTTAAAAACTATTTCCAAAGTTTATTCAAATTTTGGTAAAATTAAATATTAAACTTATTTTTAGAAATTGATTTTTTTTTTTTTTTTTGAATTTTTAATTTGATTGGTGGATGGCTAATTTTATGTGGTTAAAATCAAATTCAGGGGGGGTTTTTTTTTTTTTTTTTAAACCTCTATTGAAGTGTCTTTCATAAATAAATTAAAAAAAAATCAAAAATATATCAATTTTTCATAATTAATATTTTATTTTCCAAAAAAAAAAAATAAATATATGAACTTTTCTCCAGCGTATGAATGTTTTCTTTCTATCATTATCATACTTATTTTTTAACAATTATCATACTGCATATTAATTTGTCTTTGATCAAACATTTTCCATTTGTATTACTTACTATTTCTTTTTTAGTTTTGTTTCATTTTTATCTAACTTTTTGTTTTTGTTTTTTACATTTTCATGAATTATAATTTTTTTTTTTCTCCAAGATGACTTATTTTGTATTAAATACATATTTTAATAAATTTAATTATAAAAAAATATATATATTAATAAAAAATAAAACAACACACACATATATAATACACATATATATTAGAGTGTATATATGTTAATACAAACCATATCAGTTAATCACATTTCTTAATTTTTGGTGATGGCATTCGACATTATAATATTTTATTATTTGTTTTATTTTTGTGATGAAATCTTTATTTTTATTATTTTGTAGTTTAATTAAGCTATATTTGAGCTATGCTACATGTACTAGTTACTATGTAGCCCTTGTTAATCTATAATCATTCATTTCTTGCTTTCTATTAATTGTTTTATTCTTTCTAATAACAATACTTTCTCACCTTTCTCCATTAATACATTTTTATTAAATGTAATATATTTTTTTTATTGTTGTTGAATCTTTTTTCATAAAATTAAACTATGTGATCATGTACCAATAGATTATTAGTAATTTGATTCTCTCTCCACTAAGGTTGTGGTGCTTAAATCATGCACTTAATATAACTAAGTTCTCTATCACATTCACCCACATTCACCCCATAAGGATTTTCTACTTTTTGCATAAAAGGCAGGTATTAAACGACAAAACTACATATTACACTTGTTTTAATTGAATAACAAGAGCTACATTATAGCTAGTACCCGCGGCTTAGCTTGAATATAGCTTAATGAAACAAAAAAATAATAAAGACAAATATTTCATCACAAAAATAAAACAACTAATAAAAAGGGAGAAAATATGTATTTTGAGATCAAGATGACTTCAGAGAACAAGGCGTGCACAGAAGGGGCGAGTTACGGGAATCGATCCCCTGATCTCTCCTAGGCGGATCTGAAAGGAAGTATCAATGGCGTCAAACGGGAATAGGTAGTTCTGTTCACCAAACTGAACATATCACTCCCTTTCATGTTTAATGACAAAGGCAGTTTCGCTTATGACGATAGGAGGTCTAGGGTTATGGTACCAGCTAGCCAAGCCATCGCTGTATTGAACATTAGAGGCAGTGGTCACGCAAGAACCCCACTCATAAAATCGACTTTTGGGTGCCCTCTACTCATGCACCAGGGTAATTGTTCAGACCAGCCCATAGTAGAGGACAAAAGCGAGGCAGGAAGGCCGATATGGACAGCACAAAGGAGTTTATGGACTGTGAAGACTGCGACGCCCCAGTACCTAGCTGAACAGGCGAGGGTTTATGCCATCGAATGGAAGTCAGGTATAGAGACCCTACCCATAGCAGCCACGAGCCTGGAGGCCTGGATATTCCTGCTGAATAGAAATGCCCATGACAGAGCGAGTGGATCTCTGACAAATGACCTCTATAAGCTAGATCTGAAGAAACAAAGGAGTGGACAGGATCCAAAGATAAATGTGGCATCTGGATTTAAAGAGGAATTGCCAGATCCAACACAACGAGGTCTCCATAGGACCGATCTACTCCGCATGGATGCAGATCCGATTCATATTTTCATCAAATCGATTGGGGGCAAACACTTTTGCATGCGACTCAATAAGGGAAAGAGCATCCATGCATTAAAAAAAGAGATCCAGGGTCACCTTGGAACCCCAACACAACATCAAAACCTTATATATTCAGGATGCAGTCTGCAGGACAATCAAACTCTACTGTACTATGACATTGCCAAAGATTCAACCATTATTCTAAATCTCTGACTTCATGGCGAAGCACTAGAACTAGCTCTAAAAATACAGGTTCCTTTCAGGATGCAGTGAAAGGGAAGGAAAAAATGAAAAATAAAGCAGCACCACCACTAGAGCTACCAGACTCGTACATTGTTGAACAAAAGCCAGAATCACCAACACTACAAGTATCTTTGCCAGAGATAACTAGTCTACACACAGATCTATCCAAAAATGCAGTTATTTGTATATTTAATGGATTCTGGCCAAAATCAAATGCTCTGCACCAATGGATCTTTTCAACATGGACATCTAACTGTGAAATTTACCTATGCCCAAAAGGGTTCTTCATAGTTAGATTTAACACAGAACAAGAATGAGACAACATTATCAATCAGGGGCCTTGGTTCTGGGGCAGCACTAGCCTCTTCATCACCCCCTAGTTTTCCGATTTCGACGCCAATACAATGAAAATATTAACAATGCTTGTATGGGTAAGACTACATGGTCTCCCTCTACATTTTTGGCATCACAAAGTATTAAATGCCATTGGGAACTCCCTAGGAAAATTCTTAAAAATGGATGAAGACAGAGCTATCAGGGGAATATTTACATTTGCCAGGATATGTGTAGAAGTGGACCTGAGTCAGGGGCTACCTGATCACATCACTCTGAACTTCAATAATTCTCAATGGATACAACTGCTCGACTATGAGAACACAACGTTCCAGTGCAGGGGTTGCATGCAAATAGGGAACCTTCAATATGATTGCCCATTTGCTCGAAAGGACCCCAGGAGAACCCAGAAACAACAAAAAAGCCCAGAGGGTGGCAGCATACCGAGCTATTGGAAGAAGAAGACATAAACGCGGATCCTACAGAGAACCAGACAGAACCAAATACTCAAATGAGCCAGAAATACACTCAGGAAGAGAATGCCCCAATTACTCATTTGGGGCCACACATTTTAGATCTGCAACAAGAGCCACTAATGGAAGTAAGTGGCATCAAACGAACTCATGGATCAGAGGGCTCGGAATCTGACAAAGAACTTCTATTGATCCCAATGGAAAATCAGCTAGCTATTATTACATCCACTCCTGACACTAGAGGTTGGCGACGGGTGGAGAAGAAGAAGGGTAGAAAAATTTAGGCTTGCTGGAACTTATTTTTTTCCTTTTCGTTCTTTCTATTGCTTCCTGTCATTACAGGAACAACCATATGCATATGCTTCATGCATCTACAAAATGTAATTTTATCAATATGAATAAAATTACGATTTTTTTCTATGGGAAAAAAAACAACTAATCAAATATTATATTGTTGAATGCTATCACTAAAAATTAAGAAATATGATTAACTAATATTGTTTATATTAAAATATATATATTTTATTTGTATGGGTTTTATTTTTATTATATATATATAAAATGTTTATTAATTAATATTATTAAAATATATTTTTAATATAATAATAAGTTGGGCTTGGAGTATGCCTTAAAAGTGCATCTGCATAGCTAAGAGCTTGTCTTCCTTGGATGTAAGGAAATAGGGTAACATCCCAAGACCCAAAGACAAATGGTAGGAGTGACGGCCTACCCCCTTACTAACCACCCGCTGGTTATTCCAGATGGCGTGGTTTTTCTTGAATAACGATGATGAGTTAGCCTGTATTCCCAAATAACAATCAAAGATGGTTGTCATCTATGGTGGTTTGACAACTAGCCTGCGGATCACAATCAAAGATGGTTGTCATCACTATTGGTTTGACAAGTTTCCTCGCTGCTGGTTTGACAATTGAGTTATGATAGGTTTTCCCACCTTGGTAAAAAAATATAATAATAAGTCACCTTAAATTGAAAATATTGCGAAAAAATTATAATTCATGGAAAAAAAAGAAAAAAAAGAAAGAAAGAGAATAAAACTAAAAACAAAAAATTAATAATTAATAGAAATGAAAGTTACTAAACAACCCATAATAAGATCTCAACCAATCGCTTTACAAATAAATAAATTTCAATAATAATAAAAATTGAATTTCTAATGTTAAATTATGGATAAGCATCATAAATTTTTGGTCAAAGACAAACTAATACTCAGGAAAAACTAATACGTTATACCATATTTCCAAAAATATAATAATATTTTGAATTATCCTTTACATACATTTATAATGTTTAAAAAAAATTCTAAAATAATCTAACACTATAGATTCTAAGAATATTTCATATTAATTAATGCAAATTATCTAAAATAATTTTAGAATAATAACTAAATTTCTCACTAAAATTAATATACAACTCATTACTTACTCTAGTTAACAAGGGAAATTACTATAACATTATTAAGACCTTTGAACAATATATTAATTGGGAGGCCGCTGCTTCGCACATAAAACATGTACAATAGAGACCAATATTCCAGCTCGTACTTTGGGACCGGACCCATTTGTTGGTACAAGGAATTTTTTTTGTGGCTAGGTTCGTATGACTGCGATTTAGGTTAACGATTCATATTTTGGTATCGTGAAATTTCTCTGCCTCAGTGGATGACTTTAATTTATTTATTTTAGGTATGCTTTCTCATTTTGTGAGAGGGTGTTTTATCAAGACACTCTTTGATGTGATCGGGTGTTTTATCAAGACAGTGCCTTAATGAGAGTGATGTGTGGTTTAACGGTAAGTCTATTTGGGTGAAGCTCAAGAGACCATGGTTCAAATCTCATTGAGTACATGACCTGCTGTGGTGGCGGCACGAGAGTCTCGCTTTCCTAAAATCATAGGATCTTAGTATATCGACTTCAAGGTAGTTGAATGTACTCAAGGTAGTTGAATGTACTCTTTGTGTTATAGTGGCATCTACGAGGATTGATCCTGGGTCTCCGATAGATTAGGATTGGTAGTTACCGATTCACCACGTGGTTAAAAATAAATA
This sequence comes from Pinus taeda, assembly GCA_000404065.3. Lineage (NCBI taxonomy): Eukaryota > Viridiplantae > Streptophyta > Pinopsida > Pinales > Pinaceae > Pinus > Pinus taeda. The sequence goes on from APFE031302533.1 coordinate 60,899, forward strand.
AAAAATAAAGGTGTAGTCCCACCAAGCTTAACAAAATTATTTAAATTTTATAAATTAAATAATCTATCAATAAATTTTCAAATATTATGACATTTCAAATAAAATTTAAAAAAATTATATTTAGAAAATAACTATAAGACCTTAGACTAGGTTGTTTTTAAGACTTGATAAGAGTACAAGTCAACCAAGAAGTGATATATTATGGCTCATAGTTTGGTAGAGGGCTAACAAGTTATAAGTAATTAGGGATAGACGACAACCCAAACCTTTTGAAAAAAACATACCTTCTATATATAATCAAAATACAACTAGCATTTTGACCAAAACGTGCAAAGATACACTGATATTTTGCTTGTGTTTTTTTTACCCTTTGAATAAAATTATTGTACTTACCTCACAAGTTAGAAGGAGAATGTAGAAACCTATTGGGCTTATTTCAAGAAGGTAAGGGAAGGTAAGGGCACTACTGACAGTTTGGGCTTGCAACCAAGTCTAGCTTGGGTAATCTCATCGATAATGAGCTATTTCCAAGAAGCTTGGGGCTTTGTGAACAGTTGGAATTACACCCAATGCAGGTTGGGTAACCTCTTACCCACAGAAGCGTTGTGAATATTCTAGCATGAAATTACACTAGAACTTCATTAGCAATTTATCTATCAAAAGTGTTTAGTGTACAAACCCTCCCAACCATGGTGAGAATATGGAAACTTGCCAATTAAGTGACATTGAGAATGTGGGAGCCTAGTAAGTAACCTGTAGTTGAGCTAAAGTGTTCTGCATTGCTCTGGTATTGTGAGGGTGTGAATATTTGGCGCATGTAACAAAATACATTTTGATTTTGTAAAAAAAAATTGAAATTTTCCACGAAACTAGTTTCACAGTTAATTTGATTGATTTTGTCTATTGTTGGTAGAACAAACCTACAATGTCAAATTTTTAAGAGATGTAGAAGTTACCATTTAAAGAAACAAGATCCCCTTTATACCCAAAAATCCTTTGCTTCTATACCACTTTATATTCAATAATTTGGAATATAAATTATAAGCATGACTTTAAATTTCACTTTATAAAGTTGTAGAAGTAAATATCTAGCTTATGGTGAATATGCGAGTTCATTTCTCATAATAACAACGCTCCCAATGTACATACACAAAAACAAGAGGGAATTATAAGAAATGATCTTATAGAAAATAGCAGGCACACACATATTGTTAACAATTCTAGAAAGATCAACAAAGGAAAAATAGAGAATTGCATTAAAACATTATCGAAATAAATTGTTTAATGATGTTGGACACCTAATCCTCTAAGGGTTGGTGTGGAAGCCGAATAGACTAAGGAAGTTCAAGAGACCTTGGGATGTGGAACCCATTGGTCACACGAATGTGCTATAAATGTATATCATTGTCAAATAGTAAATGTACTCTCCTGGTTATCTTTAATATTTTGTTGATGCTATATGTGTGTTTGACATGGTATCAGAGCAGGCGATCTTCTGCCCTACTCAAGTGTGTGCCACTTGTTTTTGTTTGTGGCCTTTGTAAACCAATGCTCTCCTCCTGATTATGCCTTTCTGAGCATTTGTTAGAATAGAGGTTGTTACCTATATCAGCTCTGCCATTCCTTTGTTGTGAGCAAACTTGCCCTTGCGACTGCAAAGAGGAATATTGCCAGACCTTTCCCTCTCTACCAATGCAACACTCTAACACTCTCTGTCAGTTTCATGCTCCCACTCAAACCCGTTCCCGCAAACCAACAGAAGTTGTGCGCTCTTTCTCCATTCCTCGTTCAAACGTTACCTCTGCATTTTAGCTATGCATTAATTCCAAGTCCATACACCTGGTGCATTTTCTGTGATTTTATTTGGAGTCCTGAGAAATTAATTGAAGTAGTTCCTTTGAAAGTCATTGAAGCAAAACATTAAATCTCTGGTCATGTCACTGGAATATATTAATCATTGGTCGTGCTATCTAACTGCGTTGGGATGGAGCCCTTGGCGAGAAAGGGAGCGTTATTGACTGGAAATGGAGTGTTGAGTTTTTGAAGAGAAGTATTGGATGTTGTTACAAAGCTCTACATTGAATGGTTCAAATTACATTTGTGTTGGTAGCAAATATCTTTGGGTGCATTGGGTATATGTATTCATCTCTTTGCGTTGAATTTATGATGGATATGGATTAGCATTGATGTTGTGAGTATTGCTGGTTCAAAACCTGTATTAATGCCATGACATGGTTGTTTTTGCGTTAAATTTTATTGATTGCTGTTGCGTTAAACTTACAAGCTGAATTTGCTTTGTGTGGCTTAAAACCATGTGGAAAGTGTTTGCAAAAGTGGTATATTATCATTCTATTAACAATTGTAAGTGCATTTCATTGCATTGGAAGCATGGATACATAATTCTTCTTGTTGGAAGTTTGCGCCATTAAACTGAAACCCTAAACAACTCACATTTAAAAATTCATTGGTGGCCAAGCTCAATAGCCATTGAATGGTTTGCCCACTTTAGTTGGATCTCAGCCTTCTGGTCAGGTTTTGCAAATCTTGTAATTGACTTGGCAATAACCAATCCATGGTTTTCCCGCCATTGTTGTCTCTGGCTCTGCGTTAACCATACAAATGTCTGCCCATACAAATGTTGTCTTGGCTCTGCGTTAACCAAACAAATGATGGCCCATACAAACACTGTCTCGGCTATGCATTAACCATCTCTGCTCCAATAAATACACTCTGCGTTAACTCCATATACGCTGCTCCTGCTCCTAATATGCATATGCTACTCCGTTGCGCCCATGTATAACATTTTCCCGGCTTCTTTGGTAAGGTTGGTAGGAGGCATTTCCACAAGTTGAGGAACCATTATCACTATCCTATCGTTAATATTGACAAGCTGTGGTCTCTGGAATAACACTGTCCTCCACGGAGCTGCACTAACACCTACAGGAGGATCGTCATTCATCCAAAATGCTCACGCTACTCCTGGTTCAGTCTGTTGCAATCGAGTGAGGTATTCTTCTGCGACCTCGATATTCATTCGCTCTCTTGATAGCAGAGAGTTCCTAATGCAGATAATTTCTAAGCAGGCGCTGCAGTTTGTATGGAGTTTTGACGTCTCTGTGGCCATCTGAGAGACATTGATGGTATGAAGGCGTCTGTATTGTCTCGTATTAACAGGTTTGAGGATCAGATGGCGTGGGAATGGAACCACTGCCCTCATGTTGTTGGATGACTAGGTGTGGCAATGGAAATGCTCCACGGTGAATGCTTGGTATCACAGTGAACGCTGGTCCATAGCATGGGGAAATCACTTAGAATTTTTACCTATTTTGGTATTATTTCAACTGCGTTTCCATCATAATAACGTTGTCTTCCTCTTCATAATATCGTTGTCTTCATAATAGCACGTGTGCCTCATAATAACGTTGTCTTCATAATACCTCTGTCTTCTCATATTGAATCTTTCTGCTCAACAACAACTCCGGTGTATTCATTTCCATTATGCTAGTCTGTGCAGGTGGACTTTATAACATGTATATGTTTTGCTCAAGTAAATCTTTAATGAATATATTATGATTTGCTTCATTTTGACGCTGTCCTTCCAGAGCTATTTGATTAGAGGAATCAACTTGCCTTTCTGAACCCTAAAGTAGTATTTAACAACATTGATTATAATACTGATTTTACTCTGCCCATGAAGATTAATGTTCTCTCCTCTCGCTTTAGCCTCTTCAATCTTTGTTTGGCTCAAGGCTAGTGAACCGCTCAACCTTTTCTGTAGTGTGTACACAGCAAATGAAGGCCAGCAGGGTTGACAAGTGGATGTGAAATCTTTGAAGTTTCTTAACATATTAGAGTCTGAGGCAAAGATGCAAAAATTTTAAATATTATTGCCAATAGTGGTGAAATATACTCTACAAAAATAAAATTGGGAGAGCCTTGGTCACATTGAAGGCTATCATGCATGGGTGTTAGTGTTATATGGTGTATGGTTGATGAAATATAGAAGCTAATCTCATTTCTGTTGGGGTATTTTTATTGCTAGAAAAGAAGAGCCTGTGGGTTGCAAACCTATCAAGCTAGACATTTTGTTAAGGCAACATTATTGGGCTTGCTGTGTAGAAATTGAGGCACAAGACATTGTGAAGTGAGAACATCAACATACATCAGTGCAAATTAATTCGCGTTGAAAAGTTGGCAAATTAATTTTCTAAAACCATTATTGTTTCTACAAGTGCATTTTTGGTCATTGATTGATTTGATTGTTTGAATAATGGAGAAAATTCATGGATTATTAGATTTATTAAGCAATCTAATCTTATCTACTGGTGGAAGCATATTTAAAGTCAACAAAGACACTCTCAGAGATATTCAAACATCTTTACAACATGCACAAGAAAACATTGCTTTTTTGCAGCTTGAATCTCAACTATAGTAGGAAGAATTACAACAATGGAGTCATCATTCTGAACTTGTTTCTGTTCATAATGTTGAAACAGACTCCCATAAGCAGCAAGTTGATTCAAATCTAGTCCCCAATGAAGTAGTAGAATTGCATGCCAACGTAAAAATTCAGCTAACACTTCCCAAGCCAATCATCAGACCTTTGGAAAGAGCTTGTCCACAACAAGCATAGAACTAGTCTTGGATATTAAAAGGACATGTCCTTTCATATTCCAAATTACTCAAAGCCCATTCAGTTTCAGAGTGCTGGATTCCTTCATGATAGTTCACCTCCAGCTGTTCCAGATTCCGCCCCTCTTCGAAAACAACAGATTGTGAAATGCCAACACTGTGACCGATTTGGCCATTTGAAAGTCACTGTTTTGATCTTCATCCATGTAAGCACTGTCATAAAACTAGTCATTCTTCAAACAGGTGCTTCAAAAACAAACCTCCTGTAAGAAAAAAGATTCATCTTGGATGGATTGCTTCTTGGCAATAGGCATCAATAGCCAAGAAGATATTCCAGTCATGTGTCAGAACTTGTTCTAGAGTATTGAACAGTCTTGCAGTTGAGATTTCTTCATCTTCTCACCTTGTATCTAACATGGGGGAAAATGATGGTCATCTATAAGCTTCAAAGCCATATCAAGCGAGCTTGAGCCACAACCTACCACACCAGATTCAGAGTTGTAGCTAGAGACAGAGATGCCCCTGAGCATGCCTTCAATTTGTGACACCTCTTCAAAGAATTGGGGACACTTCCTCTAGCAGAAGTCTTTAGCTTCTTGCCAGTTTTGGAAGAGTTCTAGGAATTTCATTAAGCATTCCAGAGTTTTTTGTCATCCTTAAACCATCACAGGTTGAGACCTCCCTTTTCAGGTTGAGGTTCTCCCTTTTATGTGGGGTGAGACCTCTCTTTCATGGTTAAAGGTTTCCCTCTTCAAAACATCAGGAGCACTTCCTCTAACAGAATACCTGAGCTTCATGCCAGACTTGGAAGGGTTCCGGGAACAACACTAAGCGTTCCAGTGTTGGTGGTCATCCTTAAACCACCTCCCTTTATACTAACATTTCAGAGAACACATTCAGCCTAGTGCTGCCATGCATTTTTGCCCATTTTGTATTACAATTCTCTTCTTAGACTCGTACATAACCCTTCAGATTAAGGGGGGGAATGGGTGACACCTAATCCTCTAAGGGTTGGTGTGGAAGATGAATAGGCTAAGGAAGTCCAAGAGACCTTGGGATGTGGAACCCAACGGTCACATGAATGTACTATAAATGTATATCATTGTCAAAAAATAGATATACTATCCTACTTATCTTTAATATTTTGTTGCCCATGTGTGTGTTTGACAAATGATAAGAAGAAAATATAAGCTACAATGTTTGCTTGGGATTTAAAACCTCATAATAAATTAAAACAACCTCCAATAAAAAAAGATCTATGCAGTCAAGATGCAAGCATTGCTTGCAACATTCAAATTTCAAGTATACCTTGATGTTTCGAAATATTCAAATTTATTGAAGGGAAATGAATATTTACTGATCATATTTCCATAAAATAGAAACAAATCAACCTACCAAAGTTGCAACTCCCACAAACAATGAGAGACAGGAAAACCGACAATAATATAACAACTCTCCACATTGCTATCCTCTCCAATTTTGGATAGACCACTTTCTGCAACGATTGGAGAGAATGCAACCTATTTTTTCTATTACTGAAAATATAACATCTGATTTTAGCTGAAACTAATCATATAAAGCCTCATTTTTCTTCCATAACAACATATGAAATTACTTCTACCACTGTATATGATTAGTGTATCGCAGGCTGTCAGTATGCATCAATAATGGTAACAATGCAAGAAATCTCTTCTTCTAAAAACACCATCTTCTTCCTAAAATAAGCAACATCAACATCATTTAGAGCATGATGCTTATGTTCCTTTCCATCATAACTCATATTGCCCACAAGATTTAGTTTCTCTTCCAATTCCATTTTGCGTTTTGCTTTCATTAAGGGTTCTACAAGTAGTTTTTCCTCTTCATTAGTCCTTAACAAACATTACCCTTTGCCAAGAGGACTCCTATTCCTTGATCAATAGTCACAATTTCAATTCCCATGCAGGCCCCGGTTCCATGTATAGTAGAGGCTTCACCCTCCTAAGGAGCTTAGATTTCAACGATTTCCTTCATGAATTCATGAAACCCACTCTGTATGGATTACACTTACTGACCTGACATTTCCCATGCTTACACCCAGAGCCTAATCCTCCCAATGTTGGAAAATCACCATAACCCATTATTGCATTTTACATATGGTACTCTATAACCCCATAAAACCCTATATTCAGTAACAACCATAGTGGAAACACTTGCACATGAATATACATCAAACCTAATAACAATTACACATATCTTGACTAAAGATCATCACAATATATTTTATATCCATTGCTGCATTCACCTTGATTACTCATAAATGACGAGAACATCACAACTTCAAAAATTAATGTAGGGCAAAATTTTTCTAATAAAAATGGCCCCTGCCCATGACTGAAGAGCTATTAAATCAACTAAAACACAATATATTATTAGGATCTTTTTAACTACCGAAATTAACCAAGATATTTTACTTCTGTGATGTTAGCATAATTGCATATGAAAGAGCATGAAAAATCCACATGCACATACTTTAACAAAGAAGAAACATAATCATAACCAACAAATCAAAAAAACAAACACATTGATAATAGAGTTCACCTAGTGTGGGTTACATCTTTGGAACCTAGTGTCAAGAGTGGGGATGCCACTTCATTGAATGTTGCAAAATGTTGATGATGTACATAGCATATTATTTGTCATTACAAGGATAAATACCCTCAACCAGAGTAGCATGTCTCTCCATGAGACATTCTCAAGTACTCTCACTTATATGGGTAAATTCCATCAACAAGAGTGGCATGTCTCTCCACGAGACATTCTCCCTATAGGAACTCTTACTTAAATGGGCATCCCTTCAACATGACAAGCTAATAAAATCTTACATGATGTGGCGAAAAAATGCCCCTCAACATAATGATAATCAGGGATCTCAACAACAAAAACAAAATCTCAACAAATTAAAAGAAAAGCATGAATTAATTGCATCATATACCTCCAATTTCAGAGATGGCCGAAAAATGCAAAGATCAACTGCTGAAATGGACACCATCGCTAAATTCATGGTGCGAAATCATGTCAAAAAACTATAAGCTTTGCCCCTTTTTGACATCGTCAAATTATAGACCCTCAGGAATCTTAAATATTCCCCAAAGATTCCTTCCTGAAGATGGCTGAAAAACCCATTGCCGGGATGACGATTCTAAGCACACCACTGCACTCTCTGTGAAATTATGTGAAAAATGACTATAAATTTTACAACATTCTGCCTCGATAAAAATTCAACCTCCAAGGGATCTTCAAGATTCCACAAGATTCTCCAAAGATTCCTTGCAACTGGACACTTGCATTTCTACTGCTCAGATCAAGATTATGTCTATATCGTTGGACTCTTAGCGAGAAAACGTGCAAAAATGACTACCCACTTGTCAAATTTTGTCACCGACACCTCTGGCCCTCTAGGGAATCTTTTTAGCATCTTAATATTCTCCATGTTCAGGGTTCCACACCCTCTCTTGGGCAAGGTTCTGTCGCTGCATGGTTCCACTCGACTTTGGTGCTCCTCCTAGTTCCATTGTAATTCGTTTGCCGCTCGGTTCTGCCACCGCTGTCTCTCGGTCAAATGGCATGAACTGGTTCTTAAAGGATATGCTGGGTGAAATTTGCAAAGTATGGCCCTACAGGCCATTGGTGGAGGCTGAGATTAGGTCGGCGGAGGTCAGAGGTTCCAACCCCTGCCCGACCCGAAATATAAATTGGCTAACGATTTTTGGACCGACATTTTCTTGGGCAGTTAAGGCATTGTAACATGTGGTATAGTCGACGATCACATATAACAATTCTTTTAATAGTTTGTGGTTAGCGTGTTGGAGTGTGCTGCACAATTTTACACTTTTGGGGTCACTCGTTGGGGGCTGGCTTACGTGGTCTGAGCAGGTTCAACTCCCATCAACTTCCCTCCACGTGGCACCGTTCCATTCGGTGATCATTAAATGGTTTTTTGATATACATGTTTTATTATGTATGTGTTTGCGTCATATACTTTGGTTGGTTATGGTTTGGTTAGGGGTGGGGTGGGTTTGCCGAGGGTGGCCTACTCACCCCACTCATATATATTTTAATACAATACAATGCATGGGGTTGGTGGGGGTGGCAGCCCACCACCCCTAATTTAATATAATTTTTCATTTTTACAACAATATTAGCCTTTTATAACTTTGTCAAAAATAAGGGTCACTGGAAAAATTAACTGTTCGACAAATTCACCAGTTCTAATGGCCAACTTTTGTGCATCGGTTTTTGGCCAATTTGTTGCCTCCTTAAGCCTGCCACTTGTCCAAGTTTGACCAAAAATTTGACCGCTTATATCTAGAGCATATGAACTCAGATTGGAATGTCGTTCACATTGTTGGAATAAGGGAGATGAGCACTACGATCAGGTCTTGGTTGCACTTCAATTTTAGGACTTTGTTTTTTGATCTATTATGAGCCCTCTTTGACTTATGAATGTCTCTAGATACACCTGGATCGTTCCTCCCCACTGAGGAGATTTTGGTCCTCCAAAATCATGAACATAATCTTCGACCGTTGTGTTATATTTTCCGTGCCACAAGTGTCCTAAGAGACACCCTTCCTTCTCCTTCACCTTTGTCCTTAAGAGCCATAAGTGATGAGCCGAAACTTGCATCCCCTGCAAAATTGTAGTACATATTTTCAAATTACATGTGTAATGACCAATAATGACCCAAGCATCCCCATACTTGCCATGAGTTTGTAACACACACTTTGTGGTCAAGTTTACATCATATTGAAAACCAATACCCTCGCTGTCAATAAAGGCCAAAACATCATCGTTGCTTTAACAAAGAATGGAAAACACATCATAACCTTTACATTTATATCACAACACATGATTTACAATATGTGGCCATTACAAGCTACCAAATCTAGTAAAACCATCTCTTACTCAACAAAGTGATCCACGAGGAGTGTGGCAGATTTTCTTGTTGAACACCTTCACCAACTGGTTTATGCACGGGTGCTTTGTCCTTGAGACACTACTATGGATGGAACCTCCAACATGTGGCCCTTTGATGTCCACCTATGTTGCAATTATCCCAAAAATTCTTCTTCCTCCAGATCTACTTAGCCTTCTTCCTTCCCTGATGTGGAGAAGGCCTTTCACACCTCACCCTCTTTCTTGCTTCCATTCTCTTCGAGCACTTAGAAACCACACGGTTATGTAAACCACAAAAAGGCATAGTTTTCTATGCCATTGTTCTTGTTTATCATTAACATGCTTGTAATCTAAATTAAGTTTATATTTATGAGACTTTTTGTATCTCTCTTAGCTGTCTCTGGTGCAATTCTGGCGACGAGAGCTTGCCTTAGCTCTCCCTTTGTAATGTGCACTGTCATGGGAAGATGGTGATGTGTTCCCGTCATTCTCTTTCCTTGATGGTTTCAACAATGTATTGGAAGCTTCTAACACCTTTGAGAGCTCCCCTTCAGTGTATCCAAGCCTACAAACTGAGGTCTTTAGACAACCTCCAATGGTTGAGTCATCCCTTAGCCATTAACACCAAGTCCTCCTCCTTTATACCCCATATTTGTAAGGAGTCTCATGCCAGTTTCTAAAATGGGTACCTCCACATTTCCAACAAAAATAGTGTCACGTGAAAATGAAAATGAAGAATGATAAACATTGTTTACCTTGGGTGTCGATTCTGAAACAAGTGATGATGGCTTCGCTAAGCCTTCACTGCACTCCAATTTTTCCAAGGCCTCTTCTGTGGCTTGTAGCTGAAGCTACAATTTCTGCTTCTCCTCTTTCTCTTCTCATAAAAGCCTCCTCCATTCAACATTCTTTTCTTGAAGGCTCTGATTGATCTCCTCATCTGAATGATGTGAAGATGATGAAGAAGATGAATGTACACTTGGGGGAGTAGATGAAGCATCATCTTGTGCTTTTTCTTTCTCTCGTTCTTCTCTTTCCATCTTCTCCTCATAAGATGCAGACATTATGTACACCATGCATGACATCCATTAGAAGGCCTTGTACATATCTCTGTCATCCTCCATTTTCTTTCTTGTTGCATGTTCAATTTTTCACACTCACAATTCATATCAGTAAGAAGACTGCTCTGATACCAAAATTTATCCAGATCTCTTCAACTACCGGAATTAACCAAGATCTTTTACTTCTGTGATGTTATAACAATTACATATGAAAGAGAATGAAACAACCACATGTGCATACTTTAACGAAGAAGAAACATAATGAAAACCATCAAATAAAAAACACAAACACATTAATAATGGAGTTCACCTGGTGTGGGTTGCATCTCTAGGCCCTTGTGTTAAGAGTGGAGAGGCCGCTTCATTGAACGCTGCAAAATGATGATGATGTACATGACATATTATTTTTCATTACAAGGATGAACACCCTCAAACAGAGGGCATGTCTCTCCATGAGACGTTCTCAAGAACTCTCACTCATATGGGGAAATTCCCTCAACAAGAGTGACATGTCTCTCCACGAGATGTTCTCCTTATAGGAACTCTCACTCAAATGGGCATCCCTTCAGCGTGCCAAGCTAATAAAATCTCACATGATGTGGCAAACAAGCATACCTCAACATAATGATAATCAGGGATCTCAACAAAAAAAACATTATCTCAACAAATTAAAAGAACAACATGACTTAACTGCATGGTATACCTCCACTTTTGGAGATCATTGAAAAATGCAAAGCTCAGCTGATGAAACGAACACCACTGTTGAATTTGTGGTGCAAAATCGTGTCAAATGACTATAAAATTTGCCCCTTTCTAACACTATCAAATTATAGACCCTCGGGCATTGTGGAGATTCCCCCAAAGGTTTTTTCTTGAATATGGCCAAAAAACCCGCTGCTTGGATGAAGATTCTTAGCACACCACTATGCTCCTTGTGAAATTATGTGAAAAATGATTATAAAGTTGATAAAATTATGCCTTGGTAAAAAACCAGCATCCAAGGGAATCTTTAATATTCCATAAGATTCTCCAAAGATTCCTTGCTACTGGACACCTGCATTTTTGCTACTCAGATGGAGATTCTATCTATACGGTTGGACTCCTGGTGAGAAAATGCAAAAAAATGACTATCCACTTGTCAAAGTTTGTCATTGGAACCTCTCGCTCTCTAGGGAATCTTTTCAACATCTTAAGGTTCCCCATGTTTAGGGCTCCACACCCTCTCCTAGGTAAGGTTTCACTATTGCATGGTTCCAATTGGCTCCGACGCTCCTCTTGGTTCCACTGTAATTCGTTTACCACTCGGTTCCACCACCTCCATCTCTCGGTCGAATTGAATGAACTGCTTCTTAAAGGATATGTTGGGCGTAATTTACAAAGTATGGTTGTATTCGCCATTGGTGGAAACCGAGATTACGTTGGCAGAGGTCGGAGGTTCCAACACTCGCCCGACTAGAAATATACATTGGCTAAGAATTTTTGGAGCAAAATTTCTTTGGGTGGTTAAGGCATTGTAATACTCAGTATAGTCGACGGTCACATACAAAAATTATTTTAACGGTTTGTGGTTGGTGTGTTGGAGTGTGCCACATGGTTATACACTCTTGGGGCCATCTGTTAGGGGCCAACCCACATGGGCTTGGCAGGTTCAACTCCCGCCAACTCCCCTCCAAGTGGCGTTGTTCCATTCATTGATCGTTAAATGGTTATGTGATATACATGTTTGATTATATATGCGGTTGTGTTATATACTTTTGTTGGTTCTAGTTCAACTTAGGGCGGGGTGAGTCTGCCGCGGGTGGCATGTCCACCCAACTCATATATATTTTAATACAATACAATGCATGGGGGTGGCAACCCACCACCCCTAATATTCATATATATATATATATATATATATACAACAATATTAGCCTTTTTTAACTTTGTCAAAAATAAGGGTCACTCGACAAATTAACTATTCGACAAATTCCCCTGTCATGGTGGCTAGATTCCATGCGCCAGGTTTCAGCCAATTTGTTGTGCTCTAGCTGGTCCAAGTTTGACAAAAACTTTGACCACATATATATGGAGCATACAAACTCGGATTTGAGCGTTGTTCACTCCATTGGAATCAGGGTGAAGAGAACTATGATCTGGTCTTGGTTTCACTTAAATACGAGGACATTGATTTTTGAGCTATTTTGAGCCCTCTTTGACTGCTGAGCGTCTCTGGAGCCACGTGGATCAGTATATCACTTGAACCTATTATTACATTTTCCATTGGGTTGAGGAAAAACTCAAAAGATCGCAACATTGACCATTACAAATAAATTGTTCACTAGAAAAGCTGAGCACCAGTTGTGATAAAATGGCCCTTAGAATCAAATTTTCTGCGTCTTGGCATCACACAACATGATGATATGGAGTTAAAACCACATCATGAACACATAAAAAGAAATTAAATTACACAGCTGTGAGCTTTTGGAAATCTCGATAAGAGAGACACAAAACTTTTAACAAGACCTTAGGGTCTGCTAAATCCCTGAGCGTTGGCAACATAGTTTGGATCATGTCGAGATTGGCGACCACTACTCTATTTCTCTACCGCCTGATAACGCTCATAATTATGTGAAGGATCCAGTGATAGATGAATAAGACATCGACGAGTCAATATTTCCATTTTAAGAAGATGGATACCATGAATTTATACACAAAGCACTCGATCCCATATATATTTGTATACCAACGATCCCATTCCAATGGAACTTAGTGTGTATGAACATATAAATATATTCACTCCATGTTGCATCATTACTGTCAATAAGAATTGAAACACATTGATTTCATTTCTTTCTCCATAGGGATGGGAGGTATCCAAAAATGTATGCACATATAAGTAAGTCTATGTCCTTGAAAATACATGTGAAATAGAGCTACCGGGACAACGTGACATAGTGGTTGTGTGGTGAAGAACAAGAACAACGTAAGAATTGATTCGAACAGGACAGAGGAGGCTGATGTGTCCCCTTAGGTTAGGTAGCCTTGGTGGTGGTGGTGGTGCTAATACGTCAGCGCAAATTATCATTTAAAACCAATGTTTAACCTTATAAAAGCATATTTTTTTTTGAAATTTTATTCGTATAGAGAAACTAATGCTTCAACACCATCTTTACATGTCATTTAAAACCAACGTTTAACCTTTTAAAACCATAATTTTTTTTTTGAAATTTTGTTCGTATAAAGAAACTAATGATTCAACACCATCTTTATATGTCACTTCGCAGTGACAATAAAATAAATTAATAAATAATATGATGTATATAATAATTGAATTTTATAATATATATAATTTTATTTTTAATCATAATATTAAATATTATATTAATAATAAAATATAATATAAACTATATTAAAACATTATATATTAATAAAAAATATAACATAATGTTATAGTTTTTATTAATATACATATGATTTCTTTGAAATTAAATTGATTAATTATTTAAAAACATTTTACTAATGAATATTGTATTCACAATTAAAAAAATCAATTAAAATTGGATAATTTATTTGGATTTATATTTGCTTTTATATTTATTTTATATGTCACTCACAAGGTGTAAAGTACATGATGATAGGGTGTTTTGTTAAGGAATTTTGTGGGCAAAAGGTCGTTGGTTTGAAAATTCGTGGGCAGAATCCAACCATGCTAAGGGTTGGTGTGGCCTAGATTGGGTGCGATCCTTGGGTGATTTTGATGGCTTAGAATCCCATGGGTCGCGACCACTGAAGCCACTTCCAATCATCTTAAGACTCACATTACCTAGAAAACCAAAAAATATTTATTATATATTTCTACATTATCACATATTTATAATATTCCTCCAGTTATATATAAATAAATTTGTTTATGCATTTCCATGTAAATAGAATAAGCATGACAAGAAAGTGAAAATACGAACGTAAATTCCTAAAAGTTTGTACATAGTTATAAAATAATCAAAAACATTGATAAGAAAACAAGTGCTATGGCAAGAAGCTAACAAGTAGATGTTTAGAAATAAATTATCTAAAATAAAATGTACATTATTATGTATCCATTTTAATCAAAATATATTTTGCCATTTCAAATTTGTTTTTAAGTTTTATTGTTATTAAAAAGTGTAAGTAACAATAAGTTAAACTTGTTCTAGATTCGGGTGGCACACTAGCAACGAAGTCCTATCAACTAAGGCATTAAACTTTAACATAATTTCTAGCTACAAGAGGCATCCATGCACCTTTAATGTCCATAGGTAAACAACTATGACCACAATCTTGAAGTGTCGACTCATTTTCTCTATATATACCTTGTGATTTCTTATCACTCTTCTCTCATGCTCAATTTATTTCACATGTCTGCCTTGGTTATTTCATTGTCTTCATAACCCTCTCCTATTTCATTCCATGCCCAACCCTCATTTTGTTTGGCTCAACTATTCTCACGTCACTCCCGACATTTTCCTCAATCACCTCGGATTTACACTCTCTAACCATCAGTATGCAAATATGATCCATGAACAAGGAAGAGCTAGATGTGGCCATGGGTCTCCCCCTCGAATTCTTTGGATTGATGAGCATGTAGAGCTTTTTGACCTTGATATCTTGGCTCACATTGATAGAAAACTTGCTTCGCTGGAAGTTGAGGAAAGGAGATGCCTAGAAGATGGTCATTGGGCCGTCGGGAATTCGTTGGCTCATCACCTATGGATTAGGAGCAAGCTAGAGAAGGGGAAAAACAAAAAATGGTGGAATCTAATGCCCATGTTATTAGCCTTTGTCAATATTTGCGCCATCTATCTAGATTCATAAACATTCCCTTTCCCCTTGTCCCCCTTTCCTCCTCTTCCTCTAGCTAATGAGGTGGCTCTAATCCATTCCTCCCCTCACTTTTCCCATTACCCTGATATCTTAGCTAGTGCTACAAAATTCCAAGACCAGGCTTCTTAGAATGCAAAGGGAGAATCAACTCAGCATGAATCAAGCTCTTATCGTTGTCTCATAGTGGAGGAAAAGATGGAAGACGATTGTTGGGTCCCTATAATACTAGTGATTACCCCATTACTATTGTAGTTATATCCCTTATTAATATCATTGTGCCCCTGTTGTCCCCATATTGTTATTACTGTGCCCCATAGAATCCCTCTATTGTTATTTTTGTGGCTCTATATTATTATTGTTAGGTCGGCTGGGTTATATTGTG
>APFE031302533.1:121100-155495 GCA_000404065.3 Pinus taeda
CCCTACTTCTTTTCAAGGACCACTTTTCATAAATTTTCAAACTGGATCCATATACATCAAATGATCATCAAGTACATGTAAATTATACAGTCAGCTGCAATAACCAGATCAATAATAATAGAGCAGAACCCAGAACACCTTATCAACAAAAAAATCCAACCAACAGAAGATCTTAACACAGATACGCAGTTTTTCCTTTTACTGGCCTGCGTTGCTACGCACTTCTCCTTCTGCCTCTCTGCGTATACCCGCAGAGCTCCTTCTGCTGGACAGCGTGGCCACGCACTACTCCTTTCACTGATCTGCGTACAGTACGCACCCAATGGCACTATCGCGTCGCGTACTTCCCAGGAGATACGCACTCAAAAGAATAATCGAACTGCGTGCTGCTACAGAGGGCACGCACCTGAACCACTGTCGCCCTGCGTACCTACGCACTGATCCTTCGGCGCCTCTGCGTACCCACGCACTGAACCTTCAGTGCCTCTGCGTACCCATGCACTGAACCTTCGGCGCCTCTGCGTACCCATGCACTGAACCTTCGGCGCCTCTGCGTACCTTGGACTAGGGCTGAAATAACCTCAGATGCTCAGATCTGAACTTGTGCTCAAAAGATCACCCTTCACAGATTTGCTTCTAACTTCTCCTTTATAGATCAATCCTTTTTTAAAAACCGAGAACCCAATAAATCAAATCTTAAGATATTCATTCACTCAAAAGATGCTCAAGCCAAATGATCTCCTTTGCTTTATATAGGCTAGTTCTTCCTCAAATCAAGGATCATGGGGCTCAATAAAAATAATAAAATAAACAATACCATGGACCAAAACCATGATAGCCCAATACTGTTGGCTAAATACCATGAGAAACCCCACGTGTGGGCGCTTACCTGCCTTGGAATGTGTGCACTGGGGTACGCACCTCATGGATGGGTAATCCGCGTATTAGGACGCGGTCCCTGCATGGCATGCCTGCGGGTACGCACCTCCTGAACTGTTCTCCTGCGTACTTATTTATTTTTATCAAAATGAGAGCCATGCCATGGGTGTTGCAATCAAGTACAACATCTGAAACATTGAGAGCCATGCCATGGGTGTTGCCATCAAGTACAACATCTGAAACATCATACCAGAACCATAATGCCAACAATCCCATAATGCCAACAATTTTTTTCAATCTCAGTGTAAAGCTCGGTTTTTGATCTACTTGCTTTGATTTCCATCATTTTGTGGCCTTATAGCTTTTCTTTCTTTTTGAAAGTATTTTTGACGAATTTGAAAGTATTTCTTTCCTGGCTTCTTGGTCAGTTTGTCAAGCTCTTTGCTGTTGTTTGGGTCGTTTAGTACAAGTTGAAGCCTTTCTGCTCAAGTTTTCGTTCATTTTCAACTTTGTAACTTGCAAGGACTCCTTGTGCTCTTATTTCGGTCTTTAAGTTTTGGTGGCATTTAGAGTGATTTCAAAAAGTTGTTTTGATTGTTTCTTGAAAAAGAAAAGATCTCAAAAAACGTTGTTTTTGTTTTCTTTTGCCAAGTTTGAATTTGGCTTCTTTTGATTTTGAAAGTGAATTGCGATCTTTTGCGATTTGTCCTTCTTGTTTGGAGAGAATTTTGTATTCAAAATTTGTATCCTCTTCAATACTTAAGTTTTCTCATTAATAGTTATAATCAATTGCTTTTGTTTTTTGTAGAGTGATTTAGGATCTTTCATCTTCATTATACCTTGCATTAGGGTAGTTTGCATTGTTAAAGCATTTGTAGTCTTTTTAGCTTTTGTATGTGTGAAGTTTGTTTCAAGAAAAGAAAAGAAAAAATATTTTTCTTTATAGAATTTTCGTAGAACCCACGTAGAGATCTCTTTTCATCGAAGAACAAATGATTGCATTCATGTAGTTAGTTTTTCATTGATTTCTTTTGCGTCATACAAACACCACTGGTTTCACTTCCATCTATACCCTTGACTTAAAAGAACAACCATTAAAATCAAGCGCTTAATTAAAATAAACTAGAACTTTTGTATTATCATCATAATACACCAACAAGTTTAGGTTTATTAGGGCCTTGGATTAGGCGAGAGGAGAGTTAACTCTCCAAGGCCGCTCTAAATTACAAAACATAGAAGTTTGATTAATGAGCGAAATCCAATAGCGTTAGGGAGACCAGGAAAGTTCCATGACTGGGAGTAAAGCACGAGGGTTAGGGAAGATAAGGACTAGAGATATCCCCTCTCTTACTTGTCGGATCCTACACCACGACTGTTCCGCTCGGCTTCTGATATGAGTTGGTGACCATAGTTGCCTATCTTAGGAACCACATAGGTGGCTGCGGAGGGGAATCCCATGGCACCTGAGGTTGACGTTGTATCATGATTAGCAGTACGTCTGGAGGGAACCCTTGCGAAGCTTGGGGGCTTGCACCAGCAAAGGCCGTTGTTTGGAGGTCAGAGTAACTACCTCTAATACCTTTGATAGTAGGCCTGGGGCATAATTACCACAGTCTTTTTTCAGAAGGCCATTGTTATTAACTTTCCTGTATTTTGGTGTCCGGTCCTAATCACCCAGAGTGGAAATACTTGAGAGTTGTTTGATTGATGATATCTTTAGGGATGTTTTAGTGAGTTTTCTGTGCTCCTAGTCAGCCTCGCTTTATAATTTTTTTTTTTGAGTCTTTAAGTAGATCTTTTAAATAATTCAAAGTGGTTGACCGACCATCTTGGCAGTTTAGGAGACTTCATGGGCTATCACCTACGAGTCCGTAGCCTTCTCCTAGAAGGTGCAGTAGAAATTCTGCCAGTGGTTTTCAACCAGTGGTAGTAGGCGCATCGAAGATTGATCCTCCACTTGGGGGGAATTAGTTCATAAGATAGACCTGGTACCAGTATAGAGTTAGAGAGGAAAACACTAGTTCTTTCTCTAGTACTCTTCCAGTCAGAAGATAGTATCGAAGTAGAAGGGCTTTCAGAGTCGGTTGCAGCTCCGAATTCTCCTCTCCCTCTAACCATCTAGATGTTTTGTTATACGTTGGAACTTCGACTCATAGGCCTTAGAGCCCAAATTTACATACATCTATTCCTTCGAAGACCACTGCTGGAAGCATGGAATCTACAACGAGTGTTGCGAGCATGTAGACTCCCATATTTGTACAAGGAGGAGGAACTATTTCCATGCCTTCTAATACTCCCAGCGTGACTATATTTGGGTCTACTTCCATTCCGTCAACGAGTGGAAGTTCTTAAGCTACTGCATCTAGTTTTAGATTCTTCCCTTTTGGGATGCCATCTCAAGGTATTCCTTCAGTTCCTTTGAACATACCATCGACCGCCTCTACATCCATGATGAGTGGATTGGCTTCTTTTTAGGGTTTCCCATTTGGAAGTGGTCATATACCACATTCCAATCCAACAGTAGGGTCAATGCCTTTTCTTTTTACAATTCAAGGTAGTAACCCATTCCAGAGTTGGACAAGCCCTGCGGTTAGTGGGATAGGAGTTGGGAATCAATTTTTCGGCCAAGAAGGGAATGTGCTGTATTCTTTGGTTAATTCATTTCAAAGTTTTCCACCCTTTGCTAATGCATGGAATCCTTGTTAGGGGCTGTTAGCTCCTTTCAATACTTCATTAGGGGGTAACTTCATAGGTTACAGAGGATTTTCGATAAGAGTTGGTCAAACTCTGAATTTTGCTGGACCACAAGGATCACCTTTTGGTTCAGTAGGCTCTATGAGTTACTTCAGGTAACTTGATGCCTTTCAAAATCCAGGTCATTCTTTTTAGACCTTTGGGAACCCTGCCCGCTCTGGATGGAATTCCCAAGGTCCTCCACGACTTCCTTTTCTGGCCACGCTTAATTTTCTAGACTTAATTAAATTGACGAATGATCCAATTAGGTACAATCTGGCTTGGCCTCCGCTCCCAACTAAACTTCCCTTGGATATTCCAAAGTTCGAAGGGAAGAGTGGTGACGACTCGGGAGACCACGTGACCACATTTCACTTATGGTGCTCATCCAAGTCCCTAATATATGATTCGATTAGGTTGAGGTTATTTCAGCGCACCCTAACCAGAAATGCATCCAAATGGTATATATAGTTGCTAGGGGGCACCTATACTTATTTCGCTGATTTGGATAATATTTTCTTGAACCATTTTCGGTTGCCTATCTGCTATGAAGCCAAAACTGAACTTCTGGCTAACTTCCAGCAAGACACAACAACTCACATTTCTGATCACATTTAGGAATCGAGAAGGAGAAAAAGGCTTATCAAAGCCGAAATTCCACATGAGTTCATTTTCGAATGGTTTCTCAAAGCATTACAACCTGAGATCTCAAACGATGTTTCTCTTTCCGGTGTTTATTCAAAGAGCAGGCTATTTTTCGAGCCCAAAAATTAGAACTGATATATTCTCAGTCTGGGACTCTTCATAAAATCCTACCTGACACTCCTAGATCTAAATTTGATTTAGCCAAACTGAAGCTAGGCCCTCATGTTGATGGTATAGTTGGATCAATTGACATGAATATGTTGAACCTTTTGAATCAATTGCAGCAATGTTCTCTACAAACTGCTTCTTCTAACCAGGAAGCACCGTCTACACCTACACCTTCCCAACCTACCTCTATAAACACCGTCAAGACCTCTAACCCTAAAGGAAATCAACAATCCGATGGGAAGAGGAAGGGATGAGGTAAGAAGAAGAACTAGGAGGGGAAAGGCATTGCGAACAAACCTGGCAACGGTGCCAGTGAGGGTAGAAAAGAGTGCAAGAAAAAGGTTAAGTTTCCATGCAAGTTATGCAATGGAGATCATTTGACTCACCTCTACCCTAAGATATTAGTGCAGAAATGGTCTTCTAGCTCCCAAGATGTTATTACTAACCCTTTTCCCCAAGGGAAGCAATTACTTGCTGGTGCAAATTTGAATGCTGGTACCTCTGCAGGGGGAAACCAGGAAGGGGAAAATTACTCAAATGTTTATATGATGAACTCTCATGTTGATGTTGCTACATGAGCATGCAATTATGGTGAAATGGAAACATATAAGGCTAAATCTATTCCCGAAACCACAGACCCACTTCATATTGAGCAACCCTCTACTGAGTCCATACCTCGGATATTGAAAGGTTCCGCAAAGCACTCAACTATTAACGCTAATGCTAGGGTAGCCCATAACTACTCGATTGTAGAAGATATGGCTCAAAGTCCTTGTGCTATGTCTACTTTGGAGCTACTCCAGTCATGTCCTACTTAGAGAAGTTCTTTGCTTTTAGCAATCGTTGCAGTAGATCCAAAGAATTCTTTAGTGCTCACTTTTGATATGTTGAATGCCAAAAAGAGACTTCCTCACCATATGAATTTCCAGATAAAGTCCACTTATCGAAAAACCAATATTTTTTCGGATAGTTATAGATGAGGGAGATTCCACATGCGTAATATCTATGTCATGTTGGAAGGCCATTGGATCACCTTCAACAGTTCCTTCTCCGAGTCTCTTGAGATAATTTGATGGACATTCTCATAGGCAACATAGAATTATCTTTACCTTTCCTATATGTGTTGGGGGAAAGGTCGTAAACATTGAGGTAGAAATTGTTGATGCCAACTTGGATTATAACCTCCTCTTAGGTAGGAATTGGATTTACGAGATGGATTCCATAGTTTCATCTTTATTCTGTATCCTATGTTTTCCTCATGAGGGGAGAATTGTTAAAATTGATTAGTTATATTATTGTCCAGGTGACTCCCACGCAACTTCTGATGCTACCATTCCATTGGTGGACAATCCCCGTCAACCTATTGAGAATTTAGGAGTTGGGATGTTCTCTTCGTTAATGGGTATATTTGACCTTCCTCCTCCTACAGCTAGAATCAATGCAATTTCATCCTCCAAGGGGCCTTCACAGAAAGAGTTCTTTCGAACTCATTATTTTCAGACCCTTGGACCTTACCTTCATCTACCACCACATTAGATGGATGGCAGGTTGGTGGAATGGCATTTCCCATGTCTACAACAGAACTTAGCTGCCAATCTATCGTTAACTCTACAGACAACCATCCCACTCCTTTTTCACAAGAGGAGTTAGATGGCGATGTGGCTCCAACTTGGACCCTCGACTCTACTTCAGCTTTGGATTGCTTAGATACAGTTTTACCATCTAAAGAAGCAATTTTGGAGGCAATGATGGGTGTGGATCAACCATGGGAAGATTTACATCATCATTCATATTTTCTTCCTCCCTTGCATGAAGTTGAAACTAGGTTCTCCTATCCGCTTACTAGTGATGTTTGTACAATTTCAAACCCTTTGGCTCCAACACAATTATCTACGAAGGTAATATGTCGATTATCTCAAAAACTATACCTATAAAAATCTCTAGGAATCCAAACATT
Source organism: Pinus taeda (assembly GCA_000404065.3). Lineage (NCBI taxonomy): Eukaryota > Viridiplantae > Streptophyta > Pinopsida > Pinales > Pinaceae > Pinus > Pinus taeda. The sequence goes on from APFE031302533.1 coordinate 127,483, forward strand.
ATAGAAAATGTCTTCATCAGAGCCAATTGCTCCCCTGAAGAAATTCAAATTTACACCGACCTATTTAAAGATTTTCGAGATGTGTTCACTTGGTCTTATGAGGGAATGCCTGGAATTGATCCATCTATAGTCTAGCATGAGATCAAGACGTATGAAAATGCCAAACCTATTCATCAGAAGCTTCGATTGGTCAATCCTTAGAAAGCAGTAGCTATTAAAGCTGAAGTTGAAAAGATGCTTAAGGCAGGTTTCATATATCCCATTCTTCTAACGGAGTGGGTTTCCAATCCAGCCCCGGTAGATAAAAAGCAAGGAACGATCCTAGTGTGTATCGACTTTAGGGATTTGAATAAAGCTTGTCCAAAATACATTTACCCCATGCCTTTTATTGATCAAATTGTTGATGAATGTGTGGGTAATGAAATTTTTTGTTCATGGACGGATTCTCTGGTTACAATCAAATTACTATTTGTCTAGAGGACCAACACAAGACAACCTTTATTTGTCCTGGGGCACATTTTCATACAATAATATGCCTTTTGGTCTTAAAAATGTTGGAGCTACTTTTCAGCGGGCATGTCCTATGCTTTCTATTGGCATTATGATACATGCATTGTCCTTGATGGCAACTCACTCAGATGAAAGTTCACAGTGCAGCAGGTCAACAATAAAGGATTACATATCAGACTCAAAAGAATGAAGAAAGAGAGGTATACGTTGGTTCACTTTGTCTAAGGTGTGTATACACGCAGTTTAACAGAACAAAAGTAGCGTATAACATATACTCGCACTGTCACAGGAGGAAAATCACGTACATGTTGGAAAACCAAGTTTTCGGTCTAAGGTATTCGATCCAAGGTATTTTGGTCCAAGGTAATTGGTTCGAGGCATTTGGTCCAAGGTATTGAACCTAGGTATTGGGTCCAAGGTATTGGTCCTAAGTGGTTTTGGTCCAAGGTTTTGAGAAAGGCCTAATAGTATATAAGGAGGAGAAGATCATTAGGCCAAGCAGAGGCAAGCAATGAGATTCTAAAGAATACTTCTATCTAAAGTATATATTATGTTGCAGGGTTATGTTTGGGACTGGATCTGAAATATTCATGTGCACCTTGAGTTCAACATTGGATTAGGAATCATGAGACTTGAAATGACTTATTCTTGAATGATCTAATATTGGTTATGACCAGATCTGATGTTTTGCGCCTGTTCTATTTGGTATCTATCATGATCTGGGTTTGTCTGAAGTGTGGAATTGCAACAAAGTTCTGAGTCAAAATTTTCAGATCTGTACACAGTTTCCTCTCGGCCAAAGCGCATGTACACATAGATTCAACTCTTCCAAGTAGCATATACAAAAGAAAAGCTTCTGTTCAAATCTGACTGATCTATCTGATTGAATTCTATTGCTTTATTTTTGTCTGCCAATGAAGTCCTCTTAGATCTGAATGTAGAACTATTGTATAAGGAAATTAAGTCTGATTGATTGATTGATTAAGAAGGAAGGATGATCCATGCTACTATCTGTTTTAAACTTTGTAATATGACAGTAGAGCTTTAGAATGTCACTGATTTGTATAGTCTGTGGTTCAAAAGTGTATGATTCAGTATCTTTAGAGATATACGCAGGTTGGGTTAAAGGAAGTAGCATATACACACAGGTTTGGTTCAACCAAGTAGTGTATACACTCTAATGCATGATCTTTGAGGTTACAGCTAGTTCTGGATGATGATACAAAGCTCTAGGTTTAGCATAGTGTTCTGGTGTTAGTGATCTAATTGTTTATATTAACTTAATATTGGTCGATGCATTTTAAGTTTTAAAAGGATTTGATAGGTCCAGTGTGAAACTTTGATGAAATGTGGCCTTCAGCTTGTGCTATTGTGATCCAAGAGTATCCAGTCTGAAAATTTATGAAACATGGTCCCTGGAGGAAGAAAGAAGGTCGTAGCCTTCTGTAGGTCGGTGCCTACGTACTAGTAAACATATCGGCTAGTACAAGAGCTAGGGGGTTGTAGCTCCCTTCCAGTAGAAGCTGTCGAATGAGAGAAGGTTGTAACCTTCTGCAGGTAGAAGCTTGCGTACTGGTATGAGTCTGCACCAATACAAGATTGTAAATATATTTTCTTATTATTAAAAGAAGACAGAGACGACAATAGCAGGTGGTTTTTACCCACATTGGGTTTCCACCTTAAATCTTGGTGTTCATGTGTGTTGCTTATGTGTGATGCTTTATTCTTCTTTTACTTCACTGCCTAATAAATCTCTGATATACTGGTTTAAGCTCAAAACATGATAAACTATCTAAATCACAAGTTCTCTGCATATACATTGGTTTCTTTAAGCACAATTGCTTGTACATGCTAGTTCACTTCACTAAAGTAGCATATATAAATCTATTTTGGAAATAAAATTATTGATTTGATAATATTGATTCACCCCTCTCTCAGTATTATTTCGAACAATTGGTATTAGAGCAAGTCCTTCAGAAGAAGCTTGATTGCTTGAAGGGAGATCCATCAACATGAATAATCAAGAAAGCATGGGATCCATCAGACCACTAATCTTCGATGGGAGCAACTTTGTTTATTGGAAAATAAGAACCACAACCCATCTACAATCGCTTGGAACGGATGTCTGGGAAATTGTGGAAGGAGGATATACATTTCGAACAACAATTCCTACAGATACGGTAGCTAAAAAGCAATATGAAATCAATGCCAAAGCTATCAATACTTTATTGGAAAATCTGTCACAATCAGAGTTTGTCAAAGTCATGCAGCTCAAATCAGCCAAAGAAATATGGGACAAAATCATTTTGAGCTACGAAGGAGACTCTTAGGTAAAATGTGCGAAGCTTCAAACTCTCATAATTCAATATGAGATTCTTAAGATGCATAGTGATGAAAGTATAGCTAGTTAATTCCTACGTATAGATGAGGTTGTCAATTGTATGAAGAATCTGGGTGAAGAAATTAACGAAGTTACCTTAGTTGAGAAAGTTTTGAGATCCTGGTCTATTAAATTTGAATCCAAAGTGTCTGCCATAGAAGAAAAACAGGATCTACAGAATATCACTATGATGAGGCTTCACAGAATACTAATCACCTTTGAGATGAGAAAAGGAGGACCATCATATATGAGAGAAGCCACATTCAAAGTTTCAACAAAAGGAAAGGAAGAACACAATGAATCAAGACATATTTAAGAAGAAGATGATGAGGTAAACTTTGTCAAAAAGCTTCAACGGGGTTCTGGAAGGTTTAGAGGTAAGTTACCCTTCAAATGCTTTTCTTGTGGCAGAGTCGGTCATTATGCTGCCAGATGTCCTCATAAAGATAAATTTGAAAAAGGAAAGGAATATGCAAAAGTGAATAGAAAACAAGTTGTGAACAAAAGGAGTTACTATACTCATGAAGATAGCGATGGTTTAACTAATAGTGATGAAGATGAAACTGGACAAGATTACAGACTTCTCATGGCTTATGCTGACGATAATTTTTGGGATGCTTTAGAAGAGGAAGACCTTCATGAAGAAATATCTAAACTCAAAATCTGTTTAGAAGAAAATAATATGATTATAGATACCTTAACATACCAACTCGTTGAAAAAAAAAAACACAATGAAAAACTAGAATGTGAAATTGTGGGTCTAAGAAAGGATCTTGAGAAAATGAAATCTCTAAATCTTAGATTTTCTAAAGGATCAGAAACCTTAAATGAAATTATCAAAGTTTAGTGTTCTCCTATGATAAAGACAGGTCTTGGATGTACTAAAGAAGCATCTCAATCACAAAAGTCGCCAACTTCCACCAAAGCTATCTTAATGCAGCAAAGACCATAGAATAGTATGATAATCGTCAGTAAAAGCATAATGCAGATCACCAGGTAAATCAGAATCAATTTACTCCAAGGATGAATAGAAGCCACAACCAACCTCAGGTAAATCATACTTAATTTGCTCCAAATATGAATATCAATAGAAACTACAATCAACAGGTGAACAGATTTGATAGACGTAGGAACTTCTTTAATGGGAAATGTTTTTCATGTCATAATTTTGGACACAAAGCTGCTGAATGTGTTGCTTACAAAACCATCATGACTAGAGAAGCACAAAATCAAAGGAATGTAATAGGGATCAAGAAAATTTCCTATAATAAGTTTTCTCTTCTTGAAAATGAAATAGAATGCTCAGTCTGTAACAACTTTGGTCATGAAGAATCTGAATGCAGGAGCAAATTTCAGCAAACATCTCAAAAGGAGCAAACTCCATTAAATCCCAAGATATTGAGAAGGAAAGAATCTCAAACAGAAAGATGTGGTATAGCCTTGTATGCAGAAGGACAAGAAAATCAGTGGTACATCGATAGTGGATTCTCAAAACGCATGACAGGTGACAAAGAAAAACTTCACTCATGTTATGCCTTAGAAAAGGAAAAGAATGTCTCATTTGCAAATGACACTCCTGCTATCATAAAATGTAAAGTCTCTGTTTTCTTGAAAGAAATGGTTAAAGCTCAAAATTTTACGTATGTAGACGGTTTAAATCATAACCCGTTGAGTGCAAGTCAAATCTGTGATCAAGGAAATGAAGTGGTGTTTCGATCAAACATATGTGTTGTTCGTGAGCTTGATATAGGAGAGACTGTGATCAAAGGTACAAGAACTCCAAACAACTTATACATACTCAAGGGAGGAAACCAATACTGCTATCTAAGCAAAAATGATGAAAATTGGTTGTGGCATAGAAGATTGGGACATCTAAGCTTTTCTAAAATAATAAAAGCATGCAGATTCAAGGATGTTCATGATATTCCAGATATCAACATCCCAGAAAATACAATATGCAAACCATGTCAAATCGGCAAGCAAACTAGAGTTCACTTCATGGAAAAATAAGGGTCAGCTAGTAAGGTGCTTGAACTTGTCCATACTGATTTATGTGGACCATCAAGGAAAAAGTCACCTTGTGGAGAAGAATACTTTATTTTGTTCATTCATGATTTTTCTAGAATGTGTTGGATAGGTCTTCTAAAGCATAAAGATGAAGCTTTTGAAAAGTTCCAAGCCTTCAAAGCTTTGGTTGAAAATGAATCAGATCGAATAATCAAATGTCTCAGATCTGATTGAGGAGGGGAATTTACCTTGGATGAATTCTTTGACTTTTGTGAACAACATGGAATAAAAAGGAAATTCTCCACTGCAAGGACTCCCCAGAAAAATGGTTTGGTAGAAAGAATGAACAAAACAGTTCAACAAATGGCTTGAGCTATGCTAGATGATTCTGGAACTCCTGTAACCTTTTGGGGTGAAGCTGCATTCATTGTCGTAACTATTCTCAACCAAGAAAATGTTCAGGTAAACAACTCTCAAACTCCACATGAAATTTGGTGTGGTAAGACTCCTACTGTAAAATACTTTAAAGTTTTTGGAAGAAAATGTTATATTAAAAGGACTGATGAAAAACTTGGTAAGTTTGAACCCAGAGCAGATGAAGGTATTCTTCTCGGTTATTCTTCCAGAAGTAAAGGATATAAATGTTATAATAAAAGACTTGGAAAAATTGTTTAAAGAATTGATGTTGTAGTTGATGAAGCATGCAAAAATCCAAAACATATAGAATCAATAGAAGATTATGACAATGAAGAAGATGGGGATTATTTTCCCACATCAAATCAAAATCATATTGAAGAAGAAACCAATGAAGCAACAGAAGAGGAAATAATGGTAGAAGAAATGACTCCATCTAGGTATATTAAGAAAAATCATCCAGAAACTCAAGTTTTAGGGGAAAAAGAGGCAGGTGTATAAGCAAGAAGAACTATTATAGGGACCTCAAACTATCTAGCATTAATATCCTCCACTAAACCTCAAAATGTAAAAGAAGCATGCAAAGATGAATGTTGGGTCAAGGCCATGGATGAAGAACTAGAGAAAATTGGAAAAAATGAAACTTGGGAATTAGTTCCTAGACCTCATGATAGAAATATTATAGGAACTAAATGGATATTCAAAAACAAGCTCAATGAAAATGGAGAAGTCATTAGAAACAAGGGCAGACTTGTTTGTAAATGGTATGCTCAACAAGAAGGTATATATTTTGAAGAAAATTTTGCACCTGTTGCTAGATTTGAAGCCATAAGGATGTTTCTTGCTCTTTCTAGCTTTTAGATTTCAAAGTATACCAAATGGATGTAAAATAAATGGAGATTTAGAAGAAGAAGTTTATATTGAACAACGAGAAGGATTCATTCTTGGAAATGATGAAAAACTTGTATGCTGACTCAAAAAGGCCCTCTATGGTCTGAAACAAGCTCCAAGGGCCTCGTATTACCGCCTTGACAAATATCTACACCAATAAGGTTTTACAAAAGGTTCATCAGATAACAATCTATATACAAAGATTGAAACTGATAAATTGCTCATTATTATTGTTTATGTTGACGATATCATTTTTGGTAGCAATGAAGAATCCGTGAGTTAGAATTTTTCTTCAATAATGCAAGAAGAATTTGAAATGTCTTTGCTTGGTGAACTTGCCTATTTTCTCGGTCTACAAGTTCAACAAAATAAATATGGTATTTTTCTTTCACAAACCAAATATCTCAAACAGATCTTGAAAAGGCACAGAATGGAAGATTCTAAACCTGTATGTACCCCAATGGTAATAGGATGTAGTCTCAGCTCAAATGATGAATTAGCAGCAGTACATCAACTAACTTACAGATCCATGTTTGGCAGTCTGCTTTATCTAACAGGTATCCGACCTGACATCATGCATGCAGTAGGAATAGTTGGAAGATTCCAAGCAAATCCAAAGGAATCACACCTTTATGCAATCAAAATAATTTTCAAATATCTTCAAGGAACTCAGGACTTTGGTTTATGGTATCCTAGAGATGCAGATCTTACTCTTCATGCATATACAGATGCAGATTGGGCAAGAAGTGTTGATGACAGAAAAAGCATTAGTGGTGGTGCATTCTATATGGGTTCTAGGTTAGTGTCTTGATTCAGCAAGAAAAAAAGTTCAATGGCTTTATCCACAACTGAAACAGAATATGTGGCTGTTGCATCTTGCTACACACAACTACTTTGGATGATGCAAATCTTGCAAGACATTTAGATCACATATACTCCACCCATCTCCATTTTATGTGATAATACAAGTGCCATCAGTATTTCAAAGAATCTAGTGATGCACTCCAAGAACAAGCACATATCCATCAAATACCATTTTATATGTGAACAAGTGCTTGAACAAAAGGCCAAATTGAAGTATGTTCCCTCCAAAGAATAGGTTGCTGATATATTCACTAAACCACTGCCTAGAGAAACATTTGAATATCTCAGACAAAAGCTGGGAGTAGTTGCTGCATCATCCTGCTTTTAAATCTACTTTTTTCAGAGAAAGGTTGTTATATGCATGTTTCATGAAGTATAGTCTTGTACACACAGGGGTTTCTATGGGTCAAAGAGCATATATGTTTTTCAAACAAGAAAAACAGTGGGGCAGGCTCTGATATGGGTTCATTGATGACTACAGTCTATTGATATGCTTTGTTCACTAATTTTTATCTAACTGACAAATATGCCTTGATCATTGACTTGTTAACAATGCACAGGTAGCACAGATTTGGGGGAGCATTAGCCTTCACTCGCATTCTGTATTGTTGGCATTATGGTTGCTGAGTCCAGTTATGGATTTAGATATTTATACCTTTTGTTGCTTAAGTCATGTAAAAGTCTAGGGTGTGATATGTCTTCTCATACATTTGAATGAGTCCTATTGGACAAATGATGTTATTTGTATCCCCACTTTGCATGGGATGGATGATGTAATTATATTTTTTTCATGTATAAACAATTGGTATATCCCCACTTGGTTGGGTGGAGGAGTCAAATTTGGTATATCCATGCTTGGCTGGGAGATGGATGTATGTTTGTGTCATTGGTGATAAAAAGGTCATACTCACATAGTTGAGTTATAGAGTCATGCTATTCTTTTGGAGAATCAGGGGGAGCATGGACAATTTTAGTGCATCTCAGCATGTACAAAGGGGAGCTCAATCAGAGAATTCAGTATGTACTCAGGGGGAGCATGAACAACATAGGGAAGAGAATATCTTGTTCTGCCCTTTGCCCTTAATGTCAAAGGGGGGGAATGTCTTGGTGTTGTTGTTTCCATCAAGTCCAAAGGGGGAGATTGTTGGAATTATGATGTAGGTATTGTCCTTGATGGAAACTCACTCAGATGAAAGTTCACAGTGTAGCAGGTCAACAACAAAAGATTACAAATCAGACTCCAAAGAATGAAGAAAGAGAGGTATATGTGGTTCACTTTGTCCAAGGTGTGCATACACGTATTTTAACAGAACAAAATTATCATATAACGTATACACGCACTTTCATAGGAGGAAAAGCTCATACATGTTGGAAAACCAAGTTTTTGGTCCAAGGTATTTTGGCCCAAGGTAATTGGTCCGAGGCATTTGGTCCAAGGTATTGACCCTAGGTATTGGGTCCAACGTATTGGTCTTCAGTGGTTTTGGTCCAAGGTATTGAGAAAGGCCTAAGAGTATATAAGGAGGAGAAGATCATTAGGCCAAGCAGGGGCAAGCAATGAGATTCTAAGGAATAATTCTATCTAAAGTATATGTTATGTTGCAGGGTTATGTTTGGGACTGGATTTGAAATATTCATGTGCACCTTGAGTTCAACAATTGATCAGGAATCATGAGACTTGAAATGACTTATTCTTGAATGATATAATATTGGTTGTGACTAGGTCTGATGTTTTGTGCCTGTTCTATTTGGTATCTATCATGATCTGGGTTTGTCTGAAGTCTGGAATTGCAACAAAGTTCTGAGTTCAAATTTGTAGATATGTACGTAGGTTCATCTTGGCCAAAGTGCATGTACATGTAGGTTCGACTCTTCCAAGTAGCGTATAAAAAAAGAAAAGTTTACGTTCAAATCCAACTAATCTATCTGATTGAATTCTGTTGTTTTACAGTTATCTATCAATGAAGTCCTCTTAGATCCAAACGTAGAACTGTTGTATAAGGAAATTGAGTCTATTTGACCAATTGATTAAGAAGGATGGGTAATCCATGCTGCTATCTGTTTTGAAATCTGTAATATGATAGTAGATCTTTAGAATGTCACTGATTGGTACAGTCTGTGGTTCATAAGTGTATGATTCAATATCTTGAGAGATATACACAGGTTGGGTTAAAGGAAGTAGCATATACACGCAGGTTTGGTTCAACCAAGTAGTGTATACACCCTAATGCATGATATTTGAGGTTACCGCTGGTTCTAGATGATGATGCAGGGTTTTGGGTTCAGCACAGTGTTCCAGTGTCAGTGATCTGATTATTCAAATTAACTGAATATTGGTTGATGCAGTTTAATTTTAAAAGGCTTTGGTAGGTCCAGTGTGAAAATTTGATGAAACGTGTCCTTCAGCTTGTGGTGTTGTGATCCAAGAGTATCCAGTCTGAAAATTTATGAAATGTGGTCCTTGGAGGAGGAAAGAAGGTCTTAACCTTCTGTAGGTCGGCACCTTCGTACTAGTAAACATATCGGCTAGTACAAGAGCTAGGGGGTTGTAGCTCCCTTCCAGTAGAAGCTGTCAAATGAGAGAAGGTTGTAACCTTCTGTAGATAGAAGCCTACGTACTAGTATGAGTCTACACCAGTACAAGATTGTAAACATATTTTCTTATTATTAAAAGAAGACATAGACGACATCAGTAGGTTTTTTTTACCCACATTGAGTTTCCACCTTAAATCTTGGTGTTCATGTGTGTTTCTTATGTGTGATGATTTATTTTGCTTTTACTGCACTATCTAATAAATCTCTGATATACTAGTTTAAGCTCAACACATGATAAATTGTCTAAATCACAAGTTCTATGCATATATGCTGGTTTCGTAAAGCACAGTTGCGTGTACATGCTAGTTCACTTCATTGAAGTAGCATATATAAATCTGTTTGGGAAATAAAATTATTGATCTGATAATACTGATTCACCCCCCTCTCAGTATTATTTCCAACACTTTCCATGACATCAAACATGTTATCAAATCATACTTGGATGGCTTCGCTGCTCGTTCTCGAAAGTGAATCGATCATCCCAGCCACCTTCAATTAGTTTTTGAGAGATTTTGTTTTTATAAAATCCGATTAAATCTGAATAAGTGTGTTTTTGCGGTCACATATGGTTGGCTGTTAGGATTCATTGTATCGAATGAAGGGATTTGAGTTGATCCTTTCAAGGTTGAGGCAATAATTCAGTTACCTCCCCTATCTTCCATTCATGAACTTCAAAGTCTCTAAGGAAAGGAAAAATTCTTGAGATGATTTATAGAAAATTATGCCGAGATTACCAAAGGATTTATGCATTTGCTTAAGAAAGGAGTTTCTAGTTTAGGGCTACAAGTTGACTTCAGAAATATACAAATTGACTGAACTTTTGGGGCTGTTCAAGCACTGTTTCTTCAGACTATTCGAGGACAAATTGACCAGAAATTGACCAAGTATTTTAAAGGTCAATTTCAGCTAGTTTGACCAAGTTTGACTTTACTGATCTAGTGTTTGTTGCTGCTGATATAAAATTATAGAATTCAAATTTTGTACTATTTCTCTCTACTGAACTATTGAATATAAAAGAAGATTTTATCAAAGGGTTTCCCCGCATTGGGGTTTGTCCCTGGCTAGCCACCACATCTTGTGTCTCTTGTCTTGGCTTGTTTTCTGTTGATCATTTAATGTTCTATCTACACTTTACTTAGTGTATAGAAGAAAAATAAGTAAACTTCTCTAAGCATAGAACATACCATAATTTAACATGGTATCAGAGCTGAGGTGAAAACAAAGCCCAAGCAAGAACAAGAGCAAGAGAAATCACCGAAGAGAAGGTTGGCAAGGCTATCTTAAAGAAATCATGGGGTCCTCAACACACTTCCCTACTAAAGACAAACTCTGTGAGAAGTCTAACTATCACGGATGGAAGATGTCTCTCGATCTAACATTATAAGAGAAAGAAGTGTTGGACCATGTGAAAGGCGAGATTTTTGAGCCTCCATCAAATGCATCCGCTACTGCTAGGAACAAATGGACCAAGGGAGAAGTCAAAGTAGGGAAGATCATCCAGGACTCTATTGACAAGTGTTTGGTGGCCTATGTTTCCAAGCTAAACACCTCCAAGGAAATCTACGATAGACTGGTGAGTTTATTTAAAGTTAATGATGCAAACCAAGTCTTGTTTCTTAGAAATAAGCTGAAGGAAACTAAGAAGGGAAAAGATGAGAGTATGAAAGAATATTTCTTAAGGATCACCAAAATTAAGAACGATCTCCTATCTATTGGGGAAGTAATTCCGGACGGGGAAATGACACTCACAACTCTTGGAGGATTTCCATCTAAATGGTAGATATTCAGGACTACTCTTCTCAACAATAATGTAATTCCTGGATTTGAGGAATTAATGGCCAGATGCATTCAAGAAGAAACAAGGATGGAAGAGCGAGAAATGCCCATAATTAAAGGTCATCCCTCTGCCTTTTCTTCTCATACTAAAAGAAGAAACAATTATGGTGCTAAATTCAAAGGAAAGGTTGGACCAAACAGTGGAAGAAAAGGACAATGTTACAATTGCAATAAAATGGGTCACTATGCAAGGGAGTGCCTTGATAAAAGGGACTCACACTGGGACGATGATCAAAATCCCTCTCAAGGCAATCAAAGGAATGGTAGGTCAAATGGTAGATATAAAAGAAATTTTTGAAATCAAGGAAGAGGACAACCATTCAAGAAGGCAATAAATTCCAAGTATGAATCTAACACTATTAAAAATAAGCAAGATGATATTATCTACCAGTAGCTCTATCTACTATTGCTCCCCCAGACTTGCTGGGAAATTGTCTTATTGATAGTGGTGCCTCAAGGCACTTTATTGGTTACAAAGAAGTTCTCTATAATATGATAGAGAAGGAAACCAACCTAGAAGTTGTTCTTGGAGATAATTCAAAATATCCCGTGAAAGGTGTAGAAAATGTCACTCCTTAATTGAATCAGGGTAATACCATCCACTTACAAGATGTATTATATGTAATTGATCTAAAAAAGAACCTGGTGTCCATTTCGGCAATGGAAGACAAAGGCTACAAGGTGGACTTCAACGATGGCAAAGTACGTGTATGGAAAAAGAACTTTAAAGATGCTTTTACTCTTGGGTTTCAATTTGATTCATTATATCAGGTCGATGGAAGTTCGTTGGGTGTCATGTGTTGTGACACATCTCTTCAGTCCGAACTATGGCATCAGAGGTTTGCTCATCTTCATTATAAAGCTCTACACGATGTAAGAAAAATGGTGACCGGGATGCCCGAGTTTAGATTAGAGCAAGAAGGTATATGTTTGGGATGTACCGAAGGGATGTTCAAAAGGGGACCATTCCCCTCAAGCCAAAGCAATACCTCCGATATATTTCAGTTGGTTCACTCATATATATCCAGTATAATGCCTGTGAAATCCTTGGGAGGATATTTATATTACCTCACTTTTACAGATGATTATTCTCACAAGACTTGGATATAGTTCTTGAAAAAGAAGGATGAAGTGTTCTCCTGGTTTCGGCACTTCAAAGCCTTGATCAAGAATCAAACCGAAAAGAAGATCAAGATCTTAAGGTCTGATAATGGGACTGAATATGAATCCAATGAGTTTCACGACTTTTGCAAGGAGGCTGGCATTAAGAGGGAGACTACTACACCATATACTCCTGGACAGAATGGTGTGATAGAAAGGAATAATCATACATTTGTGGAAGTTGTCCATGCTATGCTTCATGATCAAAGCCTTCCGAAGTTTCTATGGGTTGAAGTTGCAAATACTGTCATATATGTACAAAACCGATGCTCTCATCAAACATTGGGTTCCAAGACTCCCAAAGAAATGTTCACTGGTAAGAAACCTGATGTATCTCATTTTAGAATTTTTGGAAGCCCGTCTATTTTCATGTGCCTAAAGAAAAAAGGAATAAATTAGGTGCATCTGGAAAGAAAGGAATATTCGTGGGCTATAGAGAAAATACTAAGGGCTATAGAATCTATGTAGCTGGTCAAAGGGAAGTCGAGATTAATCATGATGTCACCTTTGACAAAGCTATGGCTCTTGGCAAGGTAGACAATCTTCCTACTTTAAGGGGATCTAAAGAAGCTGACACCAGGGAACCGAAGGAAAAAGGAGATGAGACGATGCCTGATGTAGAAGAACCTATGGATCCTATAGATCCTCCTTCGCAAGAGCCTTCCTCTTCTAGGAAGAGGCTTTCATGGATTAGGGGGACACTTGATGATGTTGAAGGACACATTGCACCCTGAGGAACCTTCCATGAAAGTAAGAACCCAAATAGGTATTAGGGATAGCTGACCATCATGAGCACGATCATCCAAAATGAGCCTTCGTCATTCAGAGATGTCGTCAAGCATCAAGTATGGAAGGATGCTATGACTGAGAAATATGAGTCCATTATGAAAAACAATGTTTGGGATGTGGTCCCTAGACTCCAAGACAAAGCTGTTGTCACTTAAAAATGGCTTTACAAGATAAAGCATGCAGTTGATGGAAGTGCATAAAATTATAAGGCTCGTTTTGTCACTCGTGGCTTCTCCTAGAAAGATGGTATAGACTATGACAAGATATTTGCACCCATTGCCCGATATACCACCATTTGCTCGATCATAGCCCTTGTTACTTCACAAGGATGGAACCCACATCAGATGGATGTCAAGACTGCATTCTTACATGGTTCGATCAAAGAGGAGGTCTATGTGGAGCAACCTGAAGGATTTGAGATTTATGATCGAAAATCTCATGTGTGCAGGTTGAAGAAGGCCCTCTATGGGCTAAAGCAAGCACCCTGAGCATGGTATGAGAGGATTGATAGCTACTTGATGAAGCTGGGATTCACTAGGAGTGAAGCCGACCCTAACCTTTACTTTAAGGTTATATATGACAAGCCTCTCATATTGGTGCTATATGTTGATGACCTCTTTCTAATAGGTGCAGAACCTCTCATTCATGAATGTAAGAGGGAGATGGCTTCTAAGTTTGAGATGAAAGACCCAGGACTTATGCACTATTTCCTAGGATTAGAAGTCTGTCAGAAACTAGGGGAAATTTTCCTATCACAAGGAAAATATGTGGTGAAGATATTGGAGAGATTCGACATGGTGGACTGCAAGCCCATAACTACCCCGATGGAGCTTGACTTCAAGAAGTTAATCAATAGTGTTGCCAAACCTATTTTATGAAATGCTACTGAGTATCGTCAACTCGTCGGAGCATTAATGCTCTTGGTGAACTCCCGTCCAGATATATGCTTTGCGGTCAACACATTGAGTCAACATATGGTTGAGCCTCACCACTCACATTGGTTTGGTGCCAAGAATCCGTTGAGATATCTTCATGGCACAATCACTCATGGGTTGAGATACACTGCCAGAGATGTGAGACTACTTGGGTATACTGATGTTGATTGGGTAGGCAGTGTGGTGGAACGAAAGAGAACTTCTGGGTGTTGTTTCTCTTTGGGATCTACCTCGATATCCTGGATGAGCAGGAAGCAAAAGTCGGTGGCTTTGAGCACCACCGAGGTAGACTACATTGCTGCTAGCATGGCCTCCTATGAGGCAGTCTGGTTGCGAAAGCTCCTAAGTGAGTTGTTTGGATTTACATTGGATACCACTGTGATTCTGTGTAACAACCAGAGTAGGATCCTTTTATCAGAGAATCTCGTATTTCATGATCTCTCCAAGCATATTGATATCAGGTACCACTATATTCAAGATATGGTGCAGCAAGGAGAAATAAGGCTCCAACGTATCGGTACAGATGAACGGGTCGCCAAAATTTGACAAAGCCCCTAGGAAAGGTCAAATTCCTGACTTTCCGAGAACAACTTGGTGTCATTCAGAGACCCTCTTATGAGGGTCAAGTATGATGTATTAAGCTCTGGGAGCTCCAGGGGGGCGCGGGCTACTTCTTGGAGCAACATGTGACCACAGGGCAACTCATCATCCCCTGGTGGTACACTATGTACAGGGTAAAGGTTCAAACTTCCCCTGTGACACCCCGTGGCGACTGTGGAACATGATGATTAGTTCTCTTGTGGGCCAGGATTATTTGTTCTCTGTGGAGACCATGGAGCAGGATGATTAGTTCTCCTATAGGTCAGGATGATTAGTTCTTCATGGCATCCACTAGACAAGATGATTCATTCTCCTATGGACAAGATGATTAGTTATGATGTCGAGGCATCCTGCCCATGCAATCTGGGACTCCTGGGAAGTACCTCTCATATGATCAATGAGTAGGGAAATGAGGATAGGGACCATAGTAGTACTATCGATGTATGCATTGTTGTATCTATTGTACTCCATATGCTAGGATGACCTCCATTGATCTGGGATCAATGATACTGATCTGGGATTAATGATATTGATCTGGGATTAGTGACAGTGGTTCACACTCTAAGACTAACTTTGGGTTAGTGGAGGATGGTATGATACATCCTCAATCATTTCTTCTTCTTCATAGTTCAAGCAGAGCAGAGCAGAGTGGGGTCAAGCTGTACAGGACAGTGCATTTGATGGATTGATAGCAGCGACGGTTTGGCGGATTGCAGATGAAGTTCTCCCTAGTTGAGAGGGAGTGTTAAAATTGGAAACTAGGGCCAAAATCCATGTGGATCACCTTATTTATGGCTTTTGATATTTTTCCTAAATTCCTCTCATCGATAGGTGTAGGATTGATCTAAAGATCATCCGATTCTGATAAGTATTTATGGAGATATGAATTTATTTTGATTATGAACAAATTGTCAAGGTCGGCCAACAAACTTATGTAGGCTCAGAAGCCCAACATTTATGTCTATTCAACCTCAAAATTTGCATATAAATACAAGGAGCATTCTCCTCATTTGGATAATTTCAATTCACTCATCTTCTCTCTCTCTCCCCTATGCATAAAAGGAGCCTCTCTCTCTCACATGTGTGCCTGAAAGGAAGACGTCCCAGGGCAAGGAAGATGTAGAAAGAAGGATGCTATGATAGCAGGTCATCTCTTTGACCAACATTGACCAAGTGTTGATCTTCCAGAAGTGCGGATTGAGTGTGGTTGCCTCTCCTAGGCAGGTCACAATTTTTGGCACGAAAATCGAGGTGATCTGACCTCTAGTTTGACCAGTGTTCACTGCCCTAGTTTAGGGCTGCAAGCTGACTTCAGAAATCTGCAAATTGATTGAATTTTTGGGGTTTTACAAGTGTAGTTTATTTAGGCTGTTTGAGGACAAGTTGACCGGAAATTGACAAAGTATTTTAGAGGTCAATTTCAGCTAGTTTGACCAAGTTTGAATTTGCTGATCTAGGGTTTGCTACTGTTGATATAAAATTACATAATTTAGATTTTGTACTATTTCTCTCTACTGAACTATTGAAGATGAAAGAATATTTGATCGAAGGGTTTCCTCGCTTTGGGGTTTGTCCCTGGCTAGCCGCTACAACTTGTGTCTCTTGTCTTGGTTTGTTTTTTGTTGATCATTTAATGTTCTATCTGCACTTTACTTAATGTATAGAAGAAAAATAAGTAAACTACTCTAAGCATAGAACATACCATAATTTAACAAATTCAAATATGAAGTCTTTGTGAAGACATGCGATAGTTATCCCTTTGATTGAGGAAGTTATCCCTCAATCAAGGAGATAAGGGTGAGTTGTATTTGAGTTGTAATTAGTTAGCTCAGTTAAATAAGTTAAGTGCAGTTAAATTAGTTCCAAATAGTTGGTGGAACTAATTGTGAGTTTAGTCAATTAATGCATGCTTTCATGCAACTAGTGTTCTCCAGATAAATGAATATTCTCTCATAAATAATTCATGCATGTTAGTTCAGAAAAAGACCCAGTTGAGATGAAAGGCAGGGAAAGAGTACTATCAGTTTCTATAATATTCTTATGGTAATATCTCTTGCATGTAAAAGGAATTCATTCCTTGAGGATTACGCAGTTACTACAAAGGTCAGATCAGTGTGTGAAGTGAGAATCACACAGGTGGCAGCTGGAGGACCCAAGATAAATTGCGCAAGGAAATAGGAGGCTTGGAGGACCGAGGAGAAGGCATATGTGTTGTCTATTCTGTCTATGAGCAGTAGTGAGGGATTTTACTAAGAGTTGGATAGCTTGAGAGCTAAAGCTTTGTGTAATATTGAGATATTTCCACTTGTATGATAATACAGATAGCGGGGTTTTTAGTTGAGGCTTTCCCCAAAGTATTCTTCTGCGTTTCATGTATGATTGATTCTTCTTCTCAGTTATATGTGTTATGTTTGATCTTGCTCAAAATTGAATAAGCTTCTGCAAGTTTGGTTGTAGAAGTAGATTATGTATTTTGCTTTAGTACATTTCATAATCAGTTTAATCTATAGTGAGAATTTCTACAAGATGATCCAAGCGTTAACATAGTGACACGACGTGGTATAGCTACAGGAGAGGATAAAACAAAGGGAGAAAAGCCTATGGTGGATACATGGGTCAGGAAGGCTGGAGAAAAGAGTATCGGGTTCAATATGCAGAGGGAGAAAGAAACCTTCATGGAAGTGAAGAAAAGTTTCATGGACTGAGGAGCTTCGACATCGAAGACATAGATGCAACTAGTACCACAGAAGAATAACCTTGAAGTGGTTACTGCGACGGAGAACCTTGATCCAACCATTCTGAAGTCATTTCTGCAAACATGTATGAAGTTGCTAAGGGATCAAAAAACTGTGGAAATATTGCAAGAACTAATCGACAACTACGCTAGTAAAGAGAAGCCACAGCCTGAACAACGTGCAGTAAACAAAGTATACAAAAATAAGAAAAGAACTAGTCGAGAGATGCGATTAACTGCACATATCGGAAAATTCGAAATGGATCAATTAATTCTTGACTTGCGATAAGATGTGAATGTATTACCAAAGTAGACCTTAGAGTGAATGGGGAAGCTAAAGCTACAATGGTCACCGATTCAGCTGTGCATGGCCAATCAACAGAAAATCATCCTTATGGGTCGATTACATGGCATTGTTGTGGACATTGAAGCGTGGTGGTGGACTTTCAAGTCATTGAGATTGTGGACGAAAGCAATCTCTATCCGGATTTACTTGGACTCGATTGGGCTTTTGATGTGGATGCTATAATCAATCTAAAAAGAAGAAGTATGGTATTCGAGAAGAATGGTACTAGGGTCGTTGTTCCTTTGGACACCTCGTAAGGAGCGCGATATACAAAACCTATCTGTGATGAATATGGAGATGAAGATATCGACCATATCTATGAGTTAACTACACAAGACAAGGATTGGATCAACCCCACTGTAGATGGGAGGATAAGATGGGATAAGGATAGTTTGTGTGTGTTAGGCTTTGATGGGGAATTGGAGAACTAGGAAAACTGGTTTCACAAAGTTTCTACTTTGCGCTGTAAAAGACTTACAAAATCTCTTCGATGCATCTCAATGGAGGTACGTAATTTACCTTACTATGATGGGATAGGTGATGTTAGCATATTTCCTGATGAATTTGAAAGGGATGTACTAGAAGAAAAGAAATTCCAAGCCTTGGATATACCTTTGAGGTCTACACATGCATGATGGTGAGGCACACATAAAGACAATATAGGATATTGGAAGGCGTATCTTCGATTGATGAGGCTCAGGTTTGATCATGCAAACACAAGGCTCACAGAGAAGTATAATGGTAAGGATGATCCCTGAGAAAATTTTTCTCATTGGACTATGGCATGGGACTAAGAACCTCAACCACAATGGGTACACATATTTGTTCACAGTTTGGATGTGATACCGATGAATTGGTATATCAAAATGGAGTTGCACCATGGCACCACTGACTAGTACGATTTGAAGGAAAGCTTTATATTGACCTTTAGCTTCAAAGATGGTTTTTAGTGTACCAATGATTCCCTTCAGGAAATCAAAGCAAGAATTTTCCAGACACCAAATGAGCCAATGACTTAGGTATAGCCTGATTGGAATGCACAGTTGCAACACACAATAGAATGTTATAGTATGAATATAGAAGAGGGTGAGGAAGATCTGCTCAACATTAGCATCCCTAAATCAGAAGGACTGCGCAAGGTTGTGGAAATTGAAGTTGAGATACCTAACATAACACAACTTGTTAAGATGAAGCAAGTAAATATAGGCTCAGAGGCAGAACCCAAATTCGAGCGCATCAAGGACTACTAGGATGAGGATATAGTAGGTAAGGTCATCGAATTACTACATGAGTACCAGGAGCTGTTTCCAATGAATTTCACTGAGTTGAAAGGAATTGTAGGCAATCTAGGTGTAATGAAGATCACTTTGAAGCTAGATGTGAAACCTGTAAAATAGCAACCATATAGGCTAAACCCAAAATTCAAAGAGAAGATTAAGGAGGAGCTTGAGAAGATGGTCACTGCTAGAATAATTGAACCTATAGAAGAATTTGAATGGGTGAGCCCAATGGTAGTGCAAGAGAAAAATATTAAGGGAGAAATAAGGATTTGTGTCTATTTATGAAAGTTGAACGATGCATGCCTAAATGACCCATTCCCAACACCATTCACTAGTGAAATTTTGGAAAATGTGGGAGAACATGAGGCCTACTTCTTTACAAATGGTTTTTCAAGGTACCATCAGATTAAGACAACACCGAAAGATAGGAGTAAGACCACTTTTGCTACTGAATGGGGATCGTTTCATTATACAGTCATGTCGTTTGGATTGAAGAATGCACCTACAATATTCTCCAGAGTTGTCATCCAGCGTTTAAAGAATACATCTACAAATTTCTAGAGGTTTACTTTGATGACTAGACAATCTTTAGATTGTTAAAGAAGCATGTTTCAATCCTGCGCTTGATGTTGGATACCTGCAGGAATTATCAAATCTCGTTGAACCTGAAAAAGTGTATTTTTTGAGTACCATAAGGAATATTACTGGGACATGTTGTTTGCAAGCAAGGGTTGATGGTGGACCCTACAAAAATTGTTTTTATTATCAATTTGGATCTGCAAAGAACGTGAAGCAGCTACTCACTGCTATAGGGAATATTGGTTATTATAAGTTCATAAAGCCCTACGTACAGATCACTGTGCCAATGGAAAAATTACTAAATAAATATATCACCTTTTGTTAGGATGGTGAATGTCAAAAAATCCTCGACATCTCAAAAGGAAAAAATGGTCATTGTGTTGATCCTGGTGTTTCCAAATTGGAAGAAGGCATTCCACATTCATGTCGATGTGTCATGCATAGCTTTGGGTGTTGTCTTAGCACAACTAGGAGAAGGGGATCTTGATCACCTCATCGCATTTGCTAGTCGAAAACTATCTAAGGCAAAAAGGAATTATTCCACAACGGAATGAGAGGGCTTGGCTATGGTGTACACACTACAAAATTCAGGAATTAATTAGGTGCACACTTCAAGATGTTTACGGACCATTATGTGCTGAAGTACTTGGTGAACAAGCCTATGCTAGGGGGGGAAGATCTGCAGGTGGCTATTGTTGTTCCAAGAGTATGATTTTGAAGTAATAGTCAAGCCAAGATGATTGAATGCTGGGCCGGATCATCTGTTCATATTGAGATCGGAGAAGAATTAATGAACATTGAAGAAGGATTTCCCGATGCACATCTCCTTGCAATAAGGGTTGTTAATGATAATTTCACTAATGTCATTTACTTTTTGTCTACTAGAGTAGCCCCTACAGAGTATACGACTCAAAATAAGAAAGAACTCATAGTCAAAGCTGTGGATTTTTCTCTAATTGTCGTACATTTGTATAAAATGGGCCTTGATGAGATATTGCGTGGATATGTCCTTGAGCACAAAATAAACAATATTTTGGCAAAAGCACACAGTGGTGTTTCGGGAGGACACTATGCAAGAAAATCCACTGCTCAAAAGATTTTAAGAGCGGGACTATGGTGGCCCATGATGCACAAGGATTCCAAAGAATACTGTAGTACTTGCGATGTCTACTAGAGGACTGAAGACCATCGAGAAGGGATGAATTTTTGCTGAATCCACAAGTCACCTTGCAAGATTTTGATAAGTGAGTGATTGACTTCATTGGGTTGATCAATCCATTAGGAAATAATACGGGTGCATGATACATTATTACCGCGACGAATTATCTGACTAGGTGGGTTGAAGCACAACTAGTAAAGAATTGCAATGCAAACAGTGTTGCACAATTCATCTTTGAGTATATCTTGTTGAGATTTGGGTATCCAAAGATCCTAGTGAGCGACCAGGGATCACACTTCCTACACAACACTATTGAAGCATTGACGGAGGAATTTCAAGTATATCATCAGAAGAGCATGTCTTATTATCCTTAGGAGAACGACACAGTTGAGGCTTTCAACAAAATTTTTGTGAACGCTCTGACTAAAGTATGCAACATCAATAGAAACGATTGAGATGTGCACATTCCAGAAATTTTATGGACATACAGGACTACCTACAAGAAGTTGATGGGACAAACTCCATTTAGATTGGTTTATGGACAGGAAGCCATAATGCCTATGGAATACATAGTACTGAGTCTTAGAATCATTGTAGTCATGAACATGGTGAACAGTGAAATTATGGAGAGATTGGAATAACTTCTCGCATTCGAGAAAGGTCCATACTCAAACTCATACTGCACAGTTAAATTATAGATATGGTCAATATCTTCATTGCCATATTCATCACAGATAGGTTTTTTATATTGCGCTCCTTCAAAGGGGTCCAAAGGAACAATGACCTTGATACCATTCTTCTCAAATACCATATTTCTTCCTTTTAGATTGATTATGGCATCCATATTAAAAGGTCAATCGATTCAAAGTGTTCGAATGTGGAGCGGGTTGCCATATTTATAACCTTTTGTAATTTCAAACTCCATGATCTCCTTCAGATCCACCTCACAAATGTGAATTTGGCGGTAGATTTGCCTAGATATGCCCATTAAATGCATTCCTCCCATCTGCGGTGGGGTTGATCCAATCCTCGTCCCATGCAGTTAACTTATATATATGGTGAATATCTTCATCGTCATATTCGTCACGGACAGGTTCTGTATATTGCACTCCTTCAAATGGGTCCAAAGGAACAACGACCCCAGTAC
Source organism: Pinus taeda (assembly GCA_000404065.3). NCBI lineage: Eukaryota > Viridiplantae > Streptophyta > Pinopsida > Pinales > Pinaceae > Pinus > Pinus taeda. The sequence continues at coordinate 149,710 of APFE031302533.1, forward strand.
CATTCTTCTCGAATACCATGCTTCTTCTTTTCTGATTGATTATGGTGTCCATATCAGAAGCCCAATTGAGTCCAAGTAAATCTGAATACGAATTATTGTCATCCACAATGTCAATGACTTCAAAGTCCACCACCACACTTACTCCTTCAATCTCCACAACAATGCCATGCAATTGACCCATCAGGATGATTTTCTGCTAATTGGCCATAGGTAGTTGAATCAGTGACCATTGTAGCTTTGGTTGCCCAATTCAATCCTAGATCTACTTTGGTAATACATCCGCATCCTATCCCAAGTCAAGAATTACTTGATCCATTTGAATTCGTCGATTTGCGTAGTTAATCACATTTCTCAGTTTGTTCTTTTCTTATTTATGTATATTTTGTTTACTGCGCGTTGTTCAGGTTGTGGCTTCTCTTTACCATCCCAGTTGACAATTAGTTCTTGCAATCCTTCCACAGATTTTTGATCCCTTAGCAACTTCATACATGTCTGCATAAAGGACATATGAATGGTAGGATCAGGGTTCTCTGTTGTAGTAACCACTTCAGGATTATTCCTCCATGGTACTAGTTGCATCTGCACCTTTGATGTCAAAGCTCCTGGGTCCATGAAACTTTTCTTCACTTCCATGAAGGTTTCCTTCTTCCTCTGCATAATTAACCCGGTTCTCTTTTCACCAGCCTTCTTGACCCATGTATCTTCCATATTATTTTTCCCTCGGTTTTATCTTCTCTTGTAATTGTGCCACTTCGTGTCACTATGTTAACACTTGGATAATCTTCGTTTGGTTCAACCCTCATCATTTGTAATTTCTGCGTAGGTTTCTGATTCTTATTTTTTTTTCATTTTGGCCATCAAAATAGGACAATCCTCTATTACATGGTCGAACTATCTACAATACTTACAAGAAGGGGTAGTGGGGTTCTAACAATCCTGAGCAAAATGTCTAGCTTCACTGCACTTATAACATATAATTTAACCCCGACCTCATCCAACACCGCCTCCATTTATGCCATATTTATAGCCTTTTGGAATTCCAAACTCCATGATCTCCTTCATATCCATCTCATAATTGCGAATTTGGTAGCACATTTTCCCATATATGCCCATTAAATGTGTTCCCCCTCGCTCCTTTTAACGGCAATTTCCCTGTCAAATCAACTGTAGCACACCCAATGGTCATATTCTAGATGAACTGCATCAAAACCTTCCCTATAGCATAGTTACTCTTGTCCTTCCACATTTTCCAAAATTTCATCAGTGAACAATGTTGGGAACGGGTCATGTATGCATGTGTCATTCAACTTTCTTAAATCAACACAAATCCTTATGTCTCCTTTATTATTTTTCTCATGCACTACCATTGAGTTCACCCATTTGGACTCTTCCATAGGTTCAATTATTCTAGTTGCAACCATCATCTCAAGCTCCACCTTCACCTTTTCTTTGTATTTTGGGTTTAGCCTATATCGTCATTGTTTTATAGTTTTGCATTTAGGTTCAAAGTGATCCTCATTATGCCTAGATCCCCTACAATTCGTTTTAACTCAGTGAAATTCATTGGAAACAACTCCTAGTATTCATGTAGTAATTCAGTGACCTTACCTATTGTATCCTCATCCCAGTAATCTCTGATGCACGCGAATTTGGGCTCCGCCTCTAAGCCTATATTGACTTGCTTTGTCTTAAAAGACTGCATTATGTCAGGTATCTCAACTTCTGGTCATGCAACCTCACATTGTACTTATGATTTAGGGATGTTAATGTTGCGCAGATCTTCCTCGCCCTCTTCGGTGGCCATATTATAGCATTTTAATGTGTGTTGCAATTATGCATTCCAATAGGGTTGTACCCAAGTCGTTGGCTCATTTGGTGTGCGGAAAATTCCTACTCTGATTTTTTGAAGGGCATCATCAATACACTGAAAACCATCTTCGAAGCTAAAGGTCAATATGAAGCTTTCCTTTAGACTGTATCATTCAGTAGTGCCATGGTGTAGCTCTGTTTCAAGATACGAATTCATCGGTATCACATCCAAAGTGTGGAAAAATATGTGTACCCATTTTGGTTGAGTTTCTTTGCCTCATGCTGTAATACAATGAGACAAATGTTCTTGGGGATCATCCCTACCATTAATTCTCTATGAGCCTTGTGTTTGCATGACTGAAACTGAGCCTCATCAATCAGTGACACTCCTTCCATTCTCTTATATTGTCTTTATGCATGTCCCACCATTACACATATGTAGACCTCAAAGCTATATCCAAGTCCTAGAATCATTGTGCTTCTGGTACATCCCTTTCAAACTCATCAAGAAATAAGCTGACATCACCTTCCCCATCATAGTAAGGTAATTTACGTACCTTTTTTGAGATTCAACAAAGATATTTTGTAAGTCTATTACAGCGTAGAGTAGAAACTTCGTGCAACTAGTTCTGCCATTTCTCCAATTCCTCATCAAAGTCCTAGACACACAAACTATCATTTTCCCAACTTATCCTCCCATCTGTAGTGGGGTTGATCCAGTCCTTGTCCCACACAGTTAACTTATAGATATGTTCAATATCTTCATCTCCATATTCATCATGGACATGTTCTGTATACCGCATTCCTTCAAAGGGGTCCAAAGGAACAACGACCTTGGTACCAATACTTCCTCTTTTCCGATTAATTATGGTGTCCATATCAAAAGCCAAATCGAGTCCAAGTGTTCGAATGTGGAGTGGGTTTCCATATTTATAGCCTTTTGGAATTTAAAACTCCATGATCTCTTTCAAATCCACCTCATAAATGTGAATTTGGTAGCAGATTTGCCCAGATATGCCCATTAAACGTGTTCCTCCCATATGCGGTGGGGTTGATCCAATCCTCTTCCCACACAATTAACTTATTGATATGGTCAATATATCTATCGCCATATTCATTGTGGATAGTTTTTGTATACCACGCTCCTTCAGAGGGGTCCAAAGGAACAATGACCTTGGTACCATTCTTCTCGAATACCATACTTCTTCTTTTCAGATTGATTATGGAATCCATATCAAAAGCCTAATCAATTCCAAGTAAAGCCGTATATGGATTGTTGTTGTCCACAATCTCAATGACTTCAAGGTTTTCCACCACTCTTACTCCTTCAATGTCCACAACAACGCCATGAAATCGACCATCGAGATGATTTTTTGTTGATTGGCCATGCGTAGCTGAATTGGTGACCATTGTAGGTAGATTTGTGTACTTACATTTTGTACTTTACTTTATGCAATTATTGTTTACTTTTGTGTTGTGCAATATCAGAATTAGTATATGAATGATGTTACCATTAATTACAGTTAAGATCCATTGATTTATGCAAATTAGATAGAGTTTTAGATCCGCGAAGGATTCTTTCTATATGAATAAATCAGTTTTGGTATAATATTAAGTAAGATTGAGTAGCACAATAATAGATCTATAGGTGATTTATACTAAGACAGGAGCCACAATACATATTCCTTCTAGATGCAAAAACCTGGTTCTACCATCCCCCAATATCACCTTGGGTGAGACTACAGTCTGCACGAGGAGATCGTTGCAGAAACGACTGATGATAAAGGGTTTTGTTGGTTAGTGCAGCTAACTCTATAACTAGGTCTAACCCCCTCAAGCCAACAAATGGTTCCATTGCGAGGACTAGGATCTATCTGAGAGATATGTGATGTGGCATCTGACCAGAAAAGAGATTCAAGATTGGGTCGATCTAAAGTTACGCGAATTTGCAGCAAAAGAGAATAGAAAACCACACCTATCAATAGAAATGTGGTTGCGGAAGTATATATTTATAGAATAGCACGAGATATTTTTCGCATCGTTGACTAACAAACTATATGAGTGGCTTTCAAAACTAGCTGAAAGTAAGACCAGTTGGAAGCGCGACGAGCCTACTGCGTGGGCCCCAGAGTTGATTAAGTGACTCAAGGTGACTGAAAATAAGATCAAAAGAGATGTTGATTACTGGATCAATAGTGTTCTCGGAGGCTTTATTTGTTATATACCTAGGGGGGGTAATATGGGGTACCGAGGGAGGTACCCAAGGTAATAATGTAATAATGAGATGGGCCATAGTAACAAATAAGGTGGTTAACCCATGTCATGTAAGGGACCACAAGTAGTTAATAATAATGTAAGGGGCCCATGTTATTAGTTGATGGTATGAGGAAACCATGGTAATGATGCATGGTATTGTATGTATGAGGCCTATATAGAGGCTAGAGACTCCACATGGAGAGGATATGAAAAGAAGTATTCTTGTATGAACAGGCATATGGCTTGTGGAGTATTCTCCTTCCTTAAGGAGTGAATATATGGTGTTGCCCTACCTTAAGGGTTTGATAATAAAGAATCATTTATATCTATTCAGATCTTGTTATTTCTTGGGTTATTTCTATTATCATAATATTTCTAGTTTAGATATACAACAACTGGTATCAAAGCACTTTCTTGGGCATAAAAGTGGAGATTTTTTTTTTCATTTTTGTAGGATTTCAAGGGCGGCGAGTTTGCAGATCATATCCGTAAGTTTTGGTTCAAGATCTGCAAAATCTGATTGCTGATCTGTATTATTTGTGAAAAAATAGCCGATTTCAAAAAAAAATTGGTCAAATCGGAGTCCGGATGAAGGAGATATTGCTGATTTAAAATCAGTGGGGTTGTAGATAATTTTTCAGGGCAGCGAGTTTGCGGCGCAGATCTAGACGTCCTAGTGCAAGATCTATAAGAACTAATTGAATATATGGAATCTTTGTGAAAAAAAACCCAATTTCAAAAAAGAAATCAGTCAAATCGGAGTCCGGATGAGGGAGATATCGCTGATTTAAAATCAACATTTTTTTTCAGAAATATTGGGTGACGGCGGGAGAGTAGCAGCGCAGATCGGGAATTCTAGTGCCTGGATCAGGATTTCTATCACATGGGTAGATGCAGAATGATTGTTCCATTTCTGAAAACAGGTCATAATAAGGATTCTAAGCAATATTGACAAAACTGTGACAATTTCAAATTTTCACCAAGTCATAGAATTTTTTCTCAAAACCCTCTTCATGACGACTCTAGAGTTTACTGGAAAAGATGATGGTCCTACTATTGAAGAATTCCTACAAACAATAAAGCTCAACTATGGGATATTTTGGAGGGATTCAGTGTGGTTTAATTTAAAAGATGAGGCTGCCAAATGGTGGTTCTCACTTGACCGCAAGGAGTTCACCAAACTCTCAGATGTAGAATTTGAACGAGTCCTTTTAGACAAATGGTCTCGGGCTAGGAAAAATGAGAATGAGACACATTGGGGATTAATTCCTACTGGTATATCCTTATTGCAGATTCACGGATTGCTTCAGAAAGAGAAGATCATTGTTTCTATCAATCCTAGTTGTAAGCATAATTTTATCAGTGTTAAATTGACAAAAAATTGCAAGTCCCAGCAAAACATATTGAAATTACACAGGTTGATGATAAGGATGTTCAAATTTATAAGGATTTTAAACTTTCTATGGATAAGTATGTGTTTCATGGTGATTTTTATGCTTCAGATATGGATAACATAGATGTTGTTTTGGGATACCCTTGGATGGAATCCGTGGGTACTATCAATATTAATGTACAGAAGAAACTTCTGAATCTCTGGTATAAAAAGAAGAAAATTACATTACAGGACATTTCCATTAATAAACAGATAGAGTCCAAGGAGGCTGAAGCAGAAGATGTTCCAGGGTCGGACATATCAGATGATGAGCAGTTGATGGTCGACA
>APFE031302535.1:0-12546 GCA_000404065.3 Pinus taeda
AGCTACCATCACCCTAGCTAGTTTATTCCCATTTCTGATTGTAAGCATATTTCAGTATTTTCCATTAATGAAATGAAGTATTATTTCCGCTGCATATTTGTGTATATGGTTATCTCTGTAATTTGTTGCATTCTTGTTTAAATCCGGATCACTATGTATTTTGCAATCCGCTCGATCCGTTGCCTAAAATAACATAGACACACACCAACACATGAGTCTATAATACCTTCATTCAATAATTCTCTAACTGAGATCACTCAAAGGGTGATTTCCAGATCAAGTGGTATTAGAGCTCTGGGCTGTATGGTTAGACAAGCTTGTGTTGGTTTAGCTGTGAATGCTCACTAGATCAAAGCTCAAATTAGGAGAAGGAGAGTTGGTCGAAACTAATCCTAAAATTGGGAGAGTCTATCCTCGGAAGACAATGTCAGAGGAAGGTTCTATGGGACCAGACCCTCAATTCATAGAAAGCTTCCTGGCCATAAATTCCATGGTAGAAGAAATGTATAAGGACTTTAGAAAACACAAGGATGAAGATTCATCAGGCTCTAAACAAGAAAAAGGAGAAGATGAATCACACTTCCATGACCACTCAAAAGGAAAAGGGAAAGAGGAAAGATTTCTAACACCTCCTAATAGTCCTGTACATAACAAGAAAGCATCTTTGATTAAGCTAGATGTTAAATTTGATTTTCCTATATATGATGGAGAGTTAAATGCAGAAAAGTTGGAAAATTAGATTAGACAAATTGATGTGTATTGCAGAGTGCAGAACATCGACTTAGAGAAGAGCAAGATTTAGCTGGCAAGCCCACGCCTTGGTTTGGTGGGAAGGCAGAACCCAAGCTGACATGAAAAGACATGGTAAGACCATCTCTGTCTGGAGTGAATTTGTGTCTGCGATCAAAAATCAGTTCTATCCATTGGCCTACATGCAACAAGCCATGATGAGTTGGCAGACTTTTCGACAGTTGAAAGGGAAAAATGTACAAGGGTACACTCAAGAATTTAGAAAGAGAGCATTGATCCTAGGAATCTCATTAGACTCACTTGAAACTCTTTCGAAGTACATTGGTGGTCTACACAGCTACATGAGGCACACCATCCTCATGTTTAATCCCACAAGTATAGATGAGGTATCTATACAAGCTAATCATCTAGAAGTTAGAGGAAAGAATGGAAATCCATAAGTTGGGGAACCATCCCAACCCACTGCAAGCAAGAGAAAGGAGAAAAGAAAAAGAAGTGGAAAACAAGGAAGGCTAACACTGCATAGAAAATCAAAGCTTCATGCACTCGCTGTAAAAAGGATGGGCATGATGATGAGAATTGTTGGATTCTGCATCCAAAGCTAAGACCTAAGAAGTTCAAGGGCAAGAAGAAGAAGACTGTTGTAGCTATTCAGAAAGATTTGGGGTCAGACTCAGGAGATGAAACAAACATTGCAGCCACAAGAATAAAAGGTAAGAATTCTGAAGCATCTACTAGTAATTCTGCACAATCTATCACTGATGAAGAAAATGAGAGAAAAAGACATGAGCTTTTCCATATTCGAGTTATTTCCAAACATCAAAAGATTGATACTTTGTTTGATAGTGGCTCACAAGTAAATTTAAATTTTGAAGCAATTGTAAAGAAATTGGGATTAGCAACTACACCTCACAAGAAACCATACCAATTAGGATGGTTGGATGATAAAGCACAACTACAAATGACTAGACAATGCAAACTCAAGTTTTCTTTTGGGTCAGCATTTGTAGATGAGGTTGAGTTAGACATAATTCCTTTGGATATATGTGGAATTGTTTTAGGAAGTCCTTACTTGTATGATAGAAAAGCTATTTTCTATAGATCTGAGAACAAGTGTCTACTTGTTAAAGATGGAATCAAATACTTTGTAAGAGATCATAAGTTGAAGAATAGTTATATTCTCATAAACTCAGGGCAGATGAAAAGAATGATAAATTCATGCAAACAATTCTTACGGATGGTTGTAAAGGAAAATAAACCTAATAAAGCGAATGTATTTGAGGGCTATAATGCTAAACAACAAGCTGATTTAGAAAAGGTTGTTCCAGAGTATGATATCTTGTTTCAAGAACCTAAAGGTCTGCCACCCAAAAAGGAAATAGTACATGCTATTATTTTGCAGCAAGATGCTCCTTTGCCTAACATTAGAATGTACAGCTTTTCTGCTTTAGAGAATGATGAAATCAAGAAGCAGGTGCAGGAGTTGCTTGAGAAGGGATTTATCGGGCCTAGTACATCACCATGTGGGTCACCATTCATTTTGGTGAGAAAGAAAGATGGCTCGTGGAGAATGTGCATTAATTACCGAGAACTCAATAAGATAACAATAAAAAATCGTTATCCCCTTCCTCACATAGATGATATTTTAGATCAATTTAAGGAAACTATTTTTTTTCACCAAGCTAGACTTGCACAGTGGATACCATCAGGTCAGAGTTGCAGAACAAGATGCATGAAAGACTGCTTTCAAAACAAAGAAGGGATTGTATGATTGGCTGGTTATGCCTTTTGGCTCAACTAACGCTCCCGCTACTTTCATGAGATTAATGAATGATGCACTCAGACCTTTTCTTGATGATTTTATTATTGTGTATTTAGATGACATTCTGATTTTTAGTAAAACGTGGGAAGAACACTTAAGGAATGTTAAGCAGATACTAGATGTTTTGAAAAGAGAAAAACTTCATGTTAAACTCTCAAAATGTGAATTTGGAAAAACATCTCTGAATTATTTGGGTCATATAGTAGGGGGTGGTGAATTGAAAATAGATCCCTCTAAGGTGGCAGTCATTGTAAATTGGCCTAAACCCAAGCCTTCTACAGAAGTGAGAAGCTTCTTAGGGGCAACACAGTATTGGAGGAAGTTCATTTCTAACTTTTCCTCAATTGCAACTCCCTTACATGATTTAACAGGATTGAACAAGGTATTTCAGTGGGGAGGCAAACATCAGAAAGCCTTTGAAACCTTGAAGGAAAAGATTAGTACAACACCTGTAATAGCACTGCCTGATCTGCAAAGACCATTTGAGATCCAAACAAATGCCAGTGATTATGCCATGGGAGCAGTGTTAACACAACACAGTAAACCCATATGTTATCATTCTGAGACTTTTAATCCTGCAATAGTTAAGTATCCTACATATGATAACGAATTGTATGCATTAGTTCAGACTGTGAAAAAGTGGAAACATTACTTAATGGGAAAAGAGACAGTAATACATACTGATCATCAACCACTTCAATATATACACTCCCAAACTAAGTTGCAGCAATCAAGGAACTATAGATGGATGGGTTTTCTACAACAGTTTCATTTAGTCATTAGATATAAAAAGGGCATACACAATAAAGTTGCAGATATATTATCTAGAAATATTATAAATGCATATACTATACTTAAGCATAATTATGTGCTACATGAAAGCTACATTGAACAATATGCTCAAGATATAGACTTTAATGCAACTTTAAGTCAAGGCAAAAGAGTAGAAGAATTGGATTATCATGTAAAGGACCGACTCTTATATCATTGTGGGAATTTATGCATTCCACAAACTGAGAGAGTAAAGATAATTAGAGAAGCACACACTTTTATGATATTAGTTCATTTTGGCGTAAGTAAAACAGTTGCACAACTGCAAAGATTTTGTTATTGGCCAAAAATGAATGAGACAGTTTCTATATATGTAAGAGGGTGTACTGTGTGCTAAAAGCATGTCCGGCAACAGAAAACTAGGCTTGTACACTCCATTACTAGTACCTTCTCACCCTTGGGAAAGTGTTTCCATGGATTTTGTTGGAGGATTGCCTAAATCGAGGAAAGGTCATGATTATCTATGTGTTGTTGTGGATAGGTTCAGCAAAATGTGTATTTTGATACCTTGTAATAAACAGATTACAGCTGAACAAACCGCAAAACTGTTCTTTGAACATGTATGGGTTCATTTTGGATTACCCGCTTCCATTGTATCTGATCGAGACACCTGATTTGTGGTCAAGCTTTGGTCAAGTCTGTGGGAACTGATGGACACCAAACTGAAGAAAAGCACATCTTTTCATCCACAAACTGATGGCCATAGAGAAGTAGTTAACAGGACAGTGATCCAGTTACTCAGAGGATCTTGCAATAAACATCCAAAGCTTTGGGATGAACATTTGTATTATGTGCAACATGCTTACAACAAAGCAAAACATTCTTCTACACGGAGATCTCCTTTTGAGACCTTTTTTGGTTTCATACCAAGGTCTCATTTGGATTTTGTCTTTGGTAAAGATACCTCAGTCGAGGGACACAGTGATGTGGACAGGGCAACTGGGTTCATTGAACAAATCCAGGAGATCCACCAGGCAGTATAGGAACAACTAGAAAAGAACCAAGCCAAATACAAGGCAAGGCATGACAAGCATCAGATGGAGCATAGTTTCCAAGTTGGTGACCAAGTCTGGTTGTACATCAGCAAGGACAGGATGCAAGGTGAAGGTAAAAAGGAAAATCCTATCAGGTATGGACATTTCAAAATACTTGAGAAGATTGGTGAAAATGCTTTTTTCCTTGATCTACTAGCTTACATGCACATCTACTCAGTCGTAAATGCAGATTGCTTAAGATTGCTTGAACCCTCTCTAATTGAGGATCCTGAAGAGCAGATTCAATTGCCTTTTATTAATGACCTGCTACCTGAATATGTTAATGAATTACAAGAAGACACAGTTCTATATAGGAAGGTGAGGACGACGTGCATAGGAGATGCTGAGTACCTCAGAGTAGGGCTCAAGGGTTCAAAGCTGAGGAGTGCAAAGTGGATTGAGATTAGACAAGTGAGACAGCAGTACCCTCACTTAGTCGATGCTTGAAAACCAACTTTTGGTGGTCCAAAATCTCTTTCAATGGGAAGGCCGTGATCCGAATTGGATCCATGAAGAATAATCAAAGTACCATGATTGTATCAGATCAGGACAAACTTCGAATTCAAGAGCATAGAGCAATTAGAAAAACCTTTGAATAGTGGCAATTGGCAACCAGCGTGGAATGACGAGGACCTCGGTCAAAGCACGTTTATTGAGGCCCATGGAGACTGTGTAGGAGGCAAAACTGGCACTTGGGAAGCCCGAATCAGGAAAAGGAGGCAGTTTCTGATCGTTGGGAAAAACCCCTCGAGAAGGAAAGGCCCCGAAGCGCTCGGTCGCATGGAAGGCGGTAAAACCGTGGCGAAAGCGCTAAAGGCTAAAGGTGGGACCCGCGCTCCAAAATCGGTGGTGTATCGGGGGCACCCTTGGGCAGTAAGCGGCTTTGGCTGAAACCTAGCGATTCCATTCAGCGCCTGACACGTGGCAGGAGAGGGAGAGAGAAAATCGCCGCTCATTGCGCGCTAATTGTCGAGTAAGCCTACCGCGTGAAATGTGCGAATGACGTTGGATCTGGGGGCTCCAGATCTAACGCTGAAAAAACACTTGATGAAAGAACCAGATTCGACAGGGGATTAAGCCGAGATCTACAAGGATTCGAGGTTTGATTTGACCACTGAGGTGGCGGATGACTCATTCCATGATGTAACCGAAGAACTGAAGCGACGAGGAAAAGCTGGCATAGTTCGCAAGAGGACAAGTGGCCACTCCTTGTGAGCCGATGACCATGACGCAGAGACATGGAATTCCAAGTGAACAACAGCAGGAGATCCGACGGAGGTGGAAGGGGAATCGAGAAGTCATGAGATTGATTGAATTTGAATCCATGATAAGAGAACAGAAAAGATCGAGAGAGAGAGAGAGAGAGGGAGGGAGAACACCGAGAGGAAGAACTAGAGAGAAGAAGATAGAGTCAGAGAAGAAAAAAGGCAGTGAAGTAAAAAGCAGAAAGACAGAGGGCCGAGCTGACCAAAGGCAGCGTCGAGAACCAGAGAGCTTGAGAGGTTTAAGCCATCTCTGAGGGGATCTATCGGGAATCGAGTACCATATTGGGCTCCTCCCATTAAAGACCAGAAAGGTCAAGTTCCAGTAAGGAAAAGAGTCTGTGTACTCTAGTGGCTTGGGGGATCCAAGAACCACCCTACCCAACATTGTTATGTTTTAGGAGACTCAATTTGAGCTCCTCATTATAATTCTCTGCTCTAAAGACACAATAAAATAAGGCCACCACTGACAGCGGGACTGGAGACACTGTCCTGGAGGATAGGGTGAACTCGTTATTAATTGTTGTGTTCTAGTATTTGCTTACTATGTTTCTCTTGCCTTTTTCCATTTTCTAGTGTCTGTATATTTTGCAATTTGATCAATCTGTTGCCTAAAATAACATAGACACACAGCAACACATGACTCTGTAATACCTCCATTCAATAATTCTTTAATTGAGATAACTCAAAGGGTGATTTCCAGATCAACCCTCCTTGATCTTTACAACAAACTCACCTTTCCACAGAGAACTGCTATTTTTTAGATTTTCTTATCTGAAGATGCCAAAATGCCTAAAAGAAATCCACTCTAACCATCTTCTAATTTTGCTGAAGCCACTAGACATGTTACCTCTTTATTACCCTACCTCCTAGGGTATGAGAATGATCACATCGTAGAAGAATCCATTTTTGGATTCCTCTCCATTTTCAGTGTAGAATTTCAACCAACATTCATGTTTAATTACAACCAGCTCTTGGATGATAATATTCATGAACAACTAATCCATTTCACTACTCAAGGAGTATTCAGATACCCCTTTGTGATTATTCATATGTTTTTATTTCAGAGAGGTGATTTATTGCATATTCAACTTCAGAAGTAGGATGATCGAGGGATGGATCAATCAGTGATCTATTGGACAGAGTTATTCAAAGAAAATTCAACAAAGTGTACCTCTTCAAACTTCATTGACTTGTTCATTCATCCAGTTCTTCAACTTATCAACAGTCAGATAGAACCCAGGATTAATGAAGAAATCAAAAAGACTATGCACTTATCTTATCATACAAAGACATGTGACTGGTATTTATACCATAATTATACTGAGATCAAAGTCTATGGCAGTGAGTTAGCTCCCTACAAACTACCTAAGTATGTGATAATGAGAATTTTCTCATTGGAATACATAAGGCAAAAGATTGACATGGATGAGCTGCATTTTGTTTCAGCCAAGAAGAAGTCATAATTCAAGCTCAAGGCCCAGATAGGATCCTTTATTTGCAATACCGGGTCTGCAGGTATGGAAGTTGATCAACTGTCAAAATAGATGAACACCAAGCCTAGTTTTACTTGGTCTTATGATCCTTTTGGTATCATTTCAACATTAAGAATTCAACTGAAGTCTACACCATACAACCACACTCCTAGACCTGAATTAGAGAAATACACGAACCAGGAGGAGTGGTCTGAAGGGACTCTACAGGAAGCATATGAAAATATTATTTCAACACCACACGTGAACGCTTTAGTGACAAAGACAAATCCACTAAATAGGACTACGGAGGAGACTACATTTGATCCAAACCTAGTTAAAGATTTCATTATTCAGCCGAAGAATCTAAATATAGGATTGATTATGTCATCAGGTAGCAGGAAACTAGACTTTATTGATCTTGGAGATCAAGAAGCCTCAAGAATAGGGACGACAGATCCCAGTTATTCTTTTTCGAAACCTATGGAAATAACCCAATCTACAGAGGCCAACACTGCTGGAGATGTCAATAGATTTTCTAAATACAGAGAGATTAAGCAGAATAATGAGACTCTTAAGGCTCATATGTACATCCAATTTTGGAAGCAGACATCTACATCACAACACAGACTTCCCTCTTCCTTTGACAATGAGAAAGGCAGGATGCAGTTGGCCTTCCTACAGGCTCAAGTTCCATTTCCTAAGTCAATTGATGACTACAAAAGGAAAATTTTCTCCTTTGATGCAAATCAGATTCACCCTATAGATCAAATGGACATGCACATGCAATCAGGAGAAATGTTATTCTCAAAAATGACCACCACTGCCGTGACACTTTCTAAACTAAGAACAACTTTATCTAATACTCAGTCTCAACTTAAGATAGAGAAACTGTCATCAATATTAAAGACAATAAGTGGAAAACTCTGGAAGAACTTATTGTAAAGATTGGGTATGATCCCAAGGATTGCAAGGTAGTGGAGGAGATTCTGAAAAAGAAGAATGTAGATATTTCAGCTCTCAGGAAAAAATTAAAGTTTCCATCTACTAAGGACCTACAGACCAAGGAGATGGCCGAAAATGTGAAAAATAAAGAGGATTTGTTAAAGCTTATTTTTTAGCAGAATATGCAGATTAAAACCATGGAGGAACGGATTGAGAAACCACTTAAAGAGAAGGAAGCCTTACAACTGACCATAGTGCTTGTTACAGTAACTCCCATCACTGGAGCAGAACCCAGTTCATCTTCTATAGGTAATGAAACTTCCCTAGCAACAGAAAATGCAAATTTGTCATAGGAGCTTCAAGCATAAAAGCAACAATATGACAAGTTGCTTCAGAAGTTTCAGGCTTTGGAAAATAACAAGATAAAAAATGATACAATGTATTTCGAAGAGATGAAAAGGACACATCGGCTTGAGAAGAAAGTCAAATAGTTACAAGATCAAACATTCATGGCAGATACCTTGACCCAAGCCAAAGAAGACATTTGGAATAATATTTCTAACTTTGTTTCATAATATGGCCTTCTGTTAAAATTATTTTTGAACAGCAGGAACTAATTGAGAAATGCATGAGTAAGATAGAAATTCGAAAGGAAGTCTTGGATACAAAGCCTAAAGAAGCCACATCTATGATCAAGGTATTGAATTCTGAAAGCAAGGAAGAGCTACAGGAAATAAATATCACTGATAGGACAGGTACCATTTTAGAGATAAAGAACGTCCTATAGAAGAAGAACCTACTGACTCAGCTGGAAACCAAATGTAAAGCTTTGGACATTGATGTCCAAAGGTTTCATTCAAAGTTCAGTAGGTTAAGTAAGAAAGGGTTGCCACAATTAACATCTGTTAATGATCAGTTAATAAAACTAGAAAGTTACAGTGAAAAGTTGTATAATATTGCTATTGATAAAGCACAGTTTGCACAAATGAAGGGAACAGATTACAGGGAAGGAATTCTTGGAAGCATTGGAGCCAGATTTAATCATCAGACATGACGTCAAAAACCTCTTTCTAGTAAAACCAACCTCTGAAAAGTACACTGAGGTTGATGAGGTTTATAGAATGATGGTAAATCTGGAAATTCCATCTGATGATAAATGGAATCAATTGTGTGAAATAATTGATTAGCCTTTTATCCAAACAGGAAAAAGGATGAATCATACAACACATCAACACATCTAGGAACAACCATGAACAATTACCAACAGTCTACATCAAAATAGGGGCAAGTCATGCAATAATTCATATTTCCTATTTTATATCAAGTTATTTTTGTAAATTAGTTTAAGATATTTTAAGATATTTTGTCTAGTCCTAAGCTAGTATAAATAACTATATTTCTAAGTTATCAAGGGTCGAACCCTTCCATAAGAAATTTTGTAAGAACCGATGTACAAACTTTTTCTAGATCACTGATAATAAAGCAAAGGATTCTGAATTTGATCTCATGTAGTCTCGTTATCTTTCATAAGTCTTTCATGTGTTTCATTCACTCTGTTCGTTTTGCATATGTTTAAGTTTTACAGAGATATTAGGTAAGAATAAATGTGTTGCAATTATTCTTAAAATTCCTTCTGAAGTTATTATTATAAAGAGATTGAGATATTGGATTGTTTGTCTGAAAGGCTCCTTCTAAATCATAAAATTGTCAGTATCTTATGTAATTTTAAGCATGTTTTGTTTAACTTTTGAACATTGGTCAAAGGCTTTCCCACTTATGATGATTTATCTTTCTATCTGAAATTTAAAGTAATCATATCTCCTTACAGTTCTTTTTGTACATTTTGTCAATTTAAATCACTGCATTGAGTTAAATAACAACCCTTTGATTATCTATTAGTACTATCTAAAGGGTTAAAAACATCATTCTTATAAGTTGTTTTATGTATTGGTCCTCCATAAAAACCCAAAACCCAAAACCCCAAAAGAATTATCTTAGATGCTCTGGCATGATCAATTGACCATTATCATCTTAGAGCTACAACATAGGGATTATGAATGGTTCACATCACTTAAACTAGGTTAATTTCTTTTTGGGTTCCTTCTTCAACTCCGTTATTTCTTCTCGATATCTTGATCTCCCCTGTAATTGAGGAACCCCATTCTTCTCCGAATATTGATCTTATTGGTTAGGGATTCCATGAGGCTCACAATATATTTTATATCTACAACTTGTGCTTCTTTTCATGAAAACCTCTCCTTGGAGGGATTAGGATGGTTATTCACAGATTTCTTGGCCATGACTAATGTTTTGTGAATTTTGGCTTAATTGATATGGATCCCATGCAAATCCCCCTAGTATACCTAGAGAAACTTGTGTTGATATAATATGAACCGTAAACTACCATGGATATGCAAGTACAAAGAAGTGAGGCATGTGGTTCATGGGTTTCTACAGTGCTCAATTTTTCTTTATTTTATTTGTATATCCTTGAAAATATTAAGTAGAAGGCTATAAACCATTGAAATATAGATTAGCAAAGAGGGTTGGTAAAACGAAAGCAAATGTGTAACCACCAACTTGAGAACCTCTTTGAATCTCTCCATAATAGTATCATTAGGCATAAAGGGTTTGAAGTGATTGAATTAGACTGACAACGTTGAACAACATCCTTAAAGGAAAGAGGGTTTCACGATGATCCACAATTACCCATGGCACCGCTAAGGGGTTGAATCTTTTACAATTTCATAGTCAAACAATAAATAATTATCATCAAGTTGTTTACATTCAAAAATAATTTGATACTTGACCATTGAGATCCCCTACTTGAGTGCCAATTAATGTTTAATACATACAACATAAGCAAAAAAACCAAACCCACAAAATTGAAATTTTCCCTATTAACATGATAATGATTTGAACACTATCAATGTGATCATAACATTCTCTATTTAATTTCATCCCAATAACCAATTCATAAGAAAGCATTAATACTTGGCATGCAAGTATTTTGTCAATCACTTCACATTCACATTAAAACTTTTTATCAAACACTTAGCCAATGCTTTCTAACTCTTTAAGAGCTGATTCCAAGCACTTGTGAAGAGATTTGGTAGTCCCACCATTGTCTTTACTATACTTTTGAATACAATGGTAGACTATCTTATGGCCCGCTTAGTACACTTGTTCCACGGGCACTACCATAGATATATAGTTATTTCACTACAATTCAGAGTTCCATCTATCATCCTCCTCGTCTGGTTTAGATAAAGAGGTCCAGAGGGTATCAAAGTCCTTCATTGGAAAAGCTATATAAATAAATAAGGTAGGAGATTGTGTTATGTGGGTAAATTATTTTTGCGTTAGTAAATTTAATATTTTATGTAGATCTGTTCGCCAGATTAGATTTGCTGGGTTTTATAGAGCTGAGTTGTGGCAACAAATGAAACGAGAGGCTTTCCAAGTAAGCTACATGAGATGTTACTTATGACATTTGCTGGGCTTTATAGATCTGATGTTATAGATGAAAAAGGAAGCCTATCCCACCAAGGTATCTGGCAAAATGTCTCCAATGTGACCATATTCTAAGTGAGGTAAAAGTTCCTACGTCAAAATGATTTCAAATGGTAAAGGTCATTGGAGTATATTTTCAGATTTTGATCTTATATTCACAGGAGGACATGGGTTTGATTTCACTATTTTATAAGCGAAGTGGTAGTTGTGAATGGTTTTGGTAGTTCAGTTTGTTGAGAAATTAATGTTTTTGGTGATTTTATTGGTGTTTAATTTTACCAAATGCAGATGGTGTAAAGTGGATTGTAAAATTATTTTGTAGTGAAAAAAAAATGTTGTGCACTGAAAAATTTTTGAGCGTTGAGTGTTGCATCATGCTAAAGGGAGATTTGAGTGTTGAGTGTTATCGAGCAAGGACGATCCGCTCATGGGAGATTCGAGTGTTGCATCATGCTACAGTTTGCGCTGCAGACAATTGTGAAGCCTATTGTGAGTTAAAGAAGAAAAAGTAAGCCCATCCCATCAAAGTATCTGGCAAAATGTCTCCAATGTGACCATATTTTACGTGAAGTAAAACTTCTCACGTCAAAATGATTCCAAATGGTAAAGTTCATTGAAGTATATTTTCAGATTTTGATCTTATATTCACACCAGGACATGGGTTTGATTTCACTATTTTATAAGCCAAGTGGTAGTTGAGTTTGTTGAGAAATTAATGTTTTGGGTGATTTTATTGGTGTTTTAATTTTACTAAATCCACATGGTGTAGAGTGGATTGTAAAATTATTTTGTAATGAAAAAAAGGTTTATGGTAAATTTTTTTTTAAAACTAATAATAATGTATCAGTGAAATGAGTTTAAATGAAATATTTTATTGGTGAATGGAGTTAAAAAATAAATAAATAAATAAATAAATA